>JAHWFP010187326.1:27322-43788 GCA_023313725.1 Lithobius niger | reverse complement strand
CCCCCCAACTTCATGGCTACCAAGCAACAGTTGTGTTTGTTTTGGTCTGTTGTAAAAAAAAAAAAAAAAACATTACACTAAAATAGGACACATTTGGCGTACTTCAGAGATCTTCATCCAGATACGTGTTTGCTCCTCTTGAAACACGAAAGCTAACACAAACCTACAAAATACCTCACTTCTGAAATGAAGACAGTGCCTAATTGCGACGTAATGTTTGTTTCAACAAAAAGGAGCCCAAAGAAGTTATGGCTTCCCCCCCCCCCCCCTTCTCATCCTTGTCCCCCCTTCCCCATACTGCCCCATCGACAAAGCTGTAAGACCTAAAACTAACATGAATTGTGTACTACTGAAATTGCAAGAATGATGTGCAAAATTGCATTGTCTTAGAAAACTTGGGTGGAAGTTACGAAAAATTTTCAACTTTTCAACCTCGAACTTGGGGGGGGGGGCGGTAACTAAAAATGGGTTCATTTCCGGACCCATGTTTATAGGACTTTTTTGTCTTATATTTGGTCATAGACCACACCCTCAAAGTTTGTACAGATCATTCAGTTACACCCCGTACCAGTTGGTGGAAGTCTTTCCTCCAGCAAAACTAAAACTATTAATTTCTCCGTTCCTATTCAATATATTTCCACCAAACTTGGCCAGATAGTAGATAGGTATGAAAGGTATATTTAAGCAAACTTCATCAATTTCCGTGCAAGAGTAAACGTAGGGAGCCACACGTAAAATTGAGAAGTGTTCACTTCTTGTTGTTGATCTTGTGTGACCCGGTTTCAGAAAAAAACTACTGTACCTAACCTAAAATCTGAAACATGATCTTAGCCAGAAATTTCCCTGGGCTTCATCTTCAGAGGGACCACTTTTTCGATTGGTCCATCCATTCCGGAGTTGCGGGTCCCTGAACGATCGTTTTGATTGTTTTACATTGTTTTAACCATTGTAATTAGGAAACAATGCCACTTCCACATCCACAATGCAAAATTCTGATCCATTCTTCGTGCACGTGTTATGTCTTTGCTAAAAATTTGATTGTTGTTGTTGTTGTTGTTGTTGTCCGGGTGCTGCAGACATAGGGCCTTAGGGCTTCGTCGGGCAGATCACCGGGTGCGGTTAACGCTCGCTAAAACCCTTTGAACCCTTTGAAAGAATCCGTGTTTCAGCTAAACGCATATAGATTTAAACCAAACTAAACTACGTTGTTAATTTCGAGTCGAAATTGGCAGCTAGAAACGATAGAATGGCGTATTTATTTCGTAAATGCAGGCTTTCAGAGCTGAGTTGAATTGTTTCAAAGTGGCCAGCAACAATCGACTGCATGCATAACCCGTTGTTGCGCGACGCCATAGACGTAAACAAGAACACAACTGTGATCTATGGAGCTTGATTTTGTACGGCATATGTGTGATATAGGACATATTGTTGTAGAAAATTTGCAAGCTAAGGCTCGAATGTTCAATGGACGGCATAGGTGGTGGTAGGGGGGGGGGGCACCTGCATGTTGACAGGCATGTTGATTTCATAGATCACAAATACATGACGTCAGAGTCGACGCATGCGCAGTCCAATTTATTTAGGAAAAGCGGTCTTTGGTGATGAGGAGGATTCATGCCAGGCCGACCTCGCTTGCTAGCGTATAGGAGCTTGATTAGGTAAATCAAGCTCCAAAACGGTACACGGATTACGAACAAGTGTGCCGTAAAAAGGGGGTTATATGATTGAATTTTCATTGTTAAAATGTACACGGATAAAAATTGATCATTTTTAATTGAAATAATCAAATGTACAGTTGAGAAACTTGCATCTGTTTAAGTGCTGGTGTACTTTAACAATCGTATATTTAAAACGTAAAGCACAGCAGCACGTAAACAGATGCAATTTTCTCAACTGTACATTTGATTATTTCAATTAAAAATCATCAGTTTTTATCCGTGTACCTTTTATCAAGTAAAGTGTAACTTCAATCATATAACCCCTTTTTTTAAGGCACACTTGACGTTTTTGTTTGTAATGATTATACTATATGATTGAAGTCCTCTCTCCAGCAAAAGTTAACAAAAGGTACACGGATTACAAACAAAAACGTCAAGTGTGCCGCAAAAACAAGCGGCTACAGCGACTGCCTAGTCGCAACCGGTCTTCTGTACAGTTCCTTCACTTCCAATGTTGAGGCGCACACCTCTATCATGCACTACAACAGCTATCTCTATCATACTAATCTAAAATAAGTAGCCATCACAATTGTCGGTTAAAAATGTGTTAGCTTTTAGGCCTATTTTACATTTTAGGCGAATTGTCAGCTTTTAGGCCTAATTTTAACCAGCAGTTTTAATTTCGTAAGTAGCAGCTAACGGCGATATGGTAGATTGTATACAAGCCTATTCATTTTTGCAACACGGTGCACCTACAGGCACACAGTTACAGAAATTACAACGTAACGCGCAACGTAGCCTATTAATGGTAGTAGGGAAGTGACGAGAGAGACGCTGTTGATGAAGTCAACAGCGACTCGTAGCAACTTGACGTTGCCATGGTAACATGATTTTAGGCCTTGTGATGTACGAGGGTGACAGTCATACACTTGTGGGTTCAACTAATGCATAGTAAAGACTAGGAACACAGTGTTGTAGGCTAACACTTGATGGACAGCTTTATTGACTAAGTGCAGCCTTTATATAAGGTATGTCACATGACATGTGATATTAGTATGACAATAACATTGAATGGATAGACTGTAGTTAACTATGGAGGTATATTAAGCTGTGAATGGGTTTACATTGGGACTTAAAGAACTACCATTGTGGTGCCTCTATAACGACACCACAGGCCTAATTTTCATTTTTAGGCCGAATTTTAAAAATGCAGTTTTAATTTCGTAAGTAAGTAGCAGATAGGCCTAATGGAGAATTTGGTTCCACGGTAGGCCTATTCATTCATGCAACAATGCGACGAGGTTTTAAACGAAGCTGAAATCCATTTGTTTTTATTGAGTGTCACCTTAAGATTTTAATTCGACGATCAAAATGTTATTTAATTTAGTTACGTCGAAGAATTCTATTAGCTATATAAGGAAGTATAAGCTATATAAAAATGTTTTAATTTGCCATGTTATTTAACTAACTTCCACTATGAATCTAACGTTGTAAACAATGGTCGTCAATATCTGGTACCGTTGCGAAGTTGAAAAAAGCGACGGACGGACGGATGGACAAAGTCGTTGCAATAGTCTTCTCTGCCAGTACGGCTGTACAGAAGACTAAAAGGGGTTATATGATTGAATTTTCACTTGTTAAAACGTACACGGATAAAAATTGATGATTTTTAATTGAAGTAATCAAATGTACAATTGAGAAAATTGCATCGGTTTAATTATATTCCAGTCAAATTAGCTTTTTTGCGGGAACAAATTCCCATTAAGCTGAAAATTGGTACATAACCTCTATGCGTCATACTAACCAACATACTGAAACTCCCAAACATTCCGAGTTGAGCTTTCGCCGACATCTTGGAAAAATGGCCAAAAGTCACTTCCGGTTTAGGGTTTTCGTCCATTTTCTCGCCTCCCTTTAACTTTACGGCAATAATGCATAGGACTAGAACTTCCGACAAAAATTATATCTGGTGAAAATTTCCAAAACCCTATAGTTTTACGAAAAATTAGTGCTTTAATTGTACACAGCCCTGCTCTCATGTTAGCGTTTTTCTCTCATCACGGTTTTAAATTATGCACAGCGGCGTAAAGGTCTGATTTATGTCAACATATGGCAGATAGGAATTGAAGAAGATAAATAAAGCTAACGAATGCCACAAACCGCATGCGTTTATCTTAAATAGTTGGCAAGTTATCACGATTTCTGTTATTTGTTGCATATACAATTACACGTTTATAACAATAGACCAAAGGTCTTTATAAACAACTATGGCCTTTCTTGGCCTTTATGGCACGCATTTTATCATCCTTAGAGATTCCATGTGTGCACTGGAGTCCTTGGCGACATACAACCCTCGGAACCCCTTGGCACATTGTATCCAAGCTCTGCCTTCCCGCTTGCCTGACCAGCAGAAAACTGATTTTCTCCTGGATTCCGGGACACGTTGGGATAGGTGGAATGTGCTCGCTGATATTGCAGCGAAAGGGGCCCTTTCTGGTTACCTTGTTCCCTCAAGACGCCTTTCCACCTCTTTGTTTGAGGAGGGTTATCCCTCCTGAAAGTCATTGGTGTCGACGGCCATTTATGTTCCGACACTTGCTTGTTGATTGTTACCATCTTGACGGTGTTCGTCGCGGTTTCCATATTCCGCCAGATATGGAGCATCAATTGGGCGATGTCTGTCCAGCTGTTCGTGGTTTTTAAATTTTTGCAAGAGGTACAGATCTATGATAAAATCTAGATTTGGGGTTTGTAATGTGTGGCGCAGTGGTAAATGACCTGGTCGTCGATGCACCATTAAGCCCAATCCCCCACTCCCCATAGCGCAGCACGGGTTTGGAAAAAGTAACAATTTTGGAATCAAATGTATGTGTTTTTTTCGTCTTCACAATAACGTAAGAAAAATCCATCCAAGATTCTCAACAACCTCCATGGTTTGGTTGGTATCTTCCCTTTTGGACGCCCATTCCTCTAGTTTCTTGTTTACTTCGTTGTTGGTAGCGTCTAGGTTTTCGATGATTTTTTAGCATCTGTGGTTTGGTTGGTATTGTGGGAAATGTTAATAGCCACATAATTTACATTTTTTGTTTAATTTCTAACTTAAATCCAAGTTTTAAAGTTAAAAAAAAATACACGCTCATAATAACATAAAATTAAGGCTGGAAAAGGACGTTAATCATATTATTTGCTTTGTTTTGATAGAAGAGTGGTACGAATTTATAAGTTAGAGATGACCAAAAAGGGTCGGTACTCTGCCTATTTGCACGGAAAAACAGCCAGTAATGTGCATAGTGCTTTTATTCAATCTTTATAGAAAAAAACATTACCAGTGACGCGTTGTTTCAACTGCCAGCGGTTTGGCCACATTGCTGCAATGTGTCAGCAGGAGAAGCATTGTTGTCCACGGTTTAGTGGCAAACATGATCTGAGAGACTGCCGCTCGATATGGACGAGTGCCTCAATTGTCGGGGAGTTAATGCCGCAGACACTGACCATCTGGCAACATCCCTCAATTGCCCTCTGTTTTTCAGTCGGACCCGCAGATGCAAAGAGAGAACCAACTACGATGTCTAGTTCAGACACTGACACTTCTTCCACTGTTTCCTCAGTGGCAGTCTACGCTACAGCAGGCTCAGTTGGTTCTCTCTCCGTTTGCCAAGCGAATGTGAATCGCAGGAAGACGGCCTTTGCCTCTCTTCAACTTGGCTGCTTCGCTGACATCGTGGCCATTCAGGAACCTCCCTGTTCTTCGGTGGGTGTCCCAGTGGCCTTCTTACTCTTCCTTTTTTGCGGCCACGGGAGATCGTCGCCGCTCTATGTTGATTCTTCGACATGGGCTCTGTGCGGCTGTTCTACTGATGCATTGGACCACCCGCGATGTTGTTGCAGTTCGCTGTGACTTTGGGCACTGTTCTTTTGTGGTGGTCTCGGTGTATGCGGATAAGTGTGAGGACTTTCAACGCACCCTCACTCTTCTGGGGGACATTTGTTCCCGTGAGTGTCGCGTGTTGTTTCTGGGGGATTTCAATGCGAAGAGTCGTCTTTGGGGGGCTGAGTATCCCTCTCACACACACGGATGGAGATTTCAAGGGGCAATGACATGTTGGATTTCATCATTCATATTGATCTCACGATCCACAATGATCCTTTTTCACCCCCAACCTTTGTTACTATTCGAGCTCGCAGTTGGGTTGCTCTGACCCTCTCTAGGGGGTTGCCGGTGGGTGATTGGAGGCACTGCCTGGAGGATCCCGAGTGATCATGTCATCATTCTGTGTTTGATTAACTGGGGTTATGGGGATGGGGACGCTTCTGGGAGGCAGGTGCCCCTTACTTTTCGTGTTGGGAGGGCTGACTGGGTTCGTTTCTCGGATTGTCTTGCTACCGGCGTTCCGGGCGTTGGAGTTGTCCCACTTTCTTCGGCTGTGGAAGTTGAGGCTGCTGCCTGTGCTTTGCAGGCTCTTGTGTTGCGCTCCTGTAAGGATGCGATTCCTCGGGGTCCTCCTGGCAGGGGCAATCCATGGTGGAATAAGGACCTCTGGTTACAGAAGCACTCTCGCCGTAGAGCTGGCAGGGCCTTCCATACGGCACGGTATGCTCAGCGGGACTGCCTTCATCAAGTTATGTTGACCTGCGTCGTGCTTATAAGTCTGCTGTTCGGCTTGCTAAGCGCGAGGCCTGGCAAAACTTCTGTTTGCCAGAATACGAGAAAGACCCTTTCGGCTTGCCCTATAAAGTTCTCACCAAGAAGGCTAAGCGGCACCCCATCCTGAAATCGGCCAAAAAGGGAGATGGTACGTGGACGTCTACGGAGGAGGAGACTGGGTCCTGCCTTTTGGATACCTACTTCCCAGAGGACTCGGCGGCCGATGATCTTCGGGTGCATCAGGCTATGCGGTGGACTATTGCCACTCCATTTATTTCCTCGCGTCCTCAGGACCCTCCCTTTTCCAGGCCGGAGCTTTCGTGGTCTGTTGGCCGCGTCAGGGCTGGCCTGGCTGCTGGCCCTGACGGGTTCCTTCGGCTTCACTTTCCTATGTCCTTCGAGTTTTGGGTGACTACTGGTTGCGGATCTTGAACGCCTACTTTGCTTTCCATTTGTTTCCATCGTGTTGGAAGATCGCTCGAGTGGTCCTCATTCCGAAGGGCGAGGACCAGTTTCGTTCACTGTGTTTGTTGCCAGCGATGGGGAAGATCCTGCATCGTTTGTGTGCTGGAAGGCTTACTCACTTCCTGGAGTCTAACGCTCTTCTTTCTGACCATCAGTTTGGTTATTGTGCTCGGAGGGATGCTGTGGGTGCTATGGCAGTTTATGTGGACCGCGTAAAGGCATTTGCCAAGCGTGGTCTCGTTTGTCTTTCTGTAGCGGTGGATATCAAGAATGCCTTTAATTGTGCATGGTATCCCAGCATCCTCTCTACTCTAAGAGAAATGGAGGCCCCATCCAACCTGTACTCGCTCATTGCAGACGTTTTATCGGGCCGCTCCATTTTGCTTTTGGGTGTCTCTCGCACCACTTCGAGGGGTTGTCCTCAAGGTTCTTTTTTGGGGCCTGTTCTGTGGCTCCTGATGATTGAGGGCCTTCTTCGGTCGCTCAATTCCCATCCCCATGAGCAGCTGGCTGGGCAGGCTCTTGTGGACGACACCCTTGTACAGATGGGTTGCCGGGACAGAGGTAGCTTTGCTTCTCTTTGGAGACTTGCCGAGGATGATCTTACGGGCTGGGCTCTTTTGAACAAACTGGCCTTCAACACATCAAAGTCTGTGGCCATTCTCCACCCGAGGCCAAATCACCGTCCAGCTAGGCGCACGATTGGGGGTAGTGTTGGGGCTCCTGGGGCTTCTGGTTTCTCCTATCTTAGCCTCTTTCTCCAGGGACAGCGGATCGACTTTTCCCCTCATATTACTTTCCTAGGCTTTGTCGTGGATGCGCGCCTCCTGTGGAATGCCCACATTCTCAACATTCGGACCAAACTCGCTCCGATTACTTGTCGCCTCAAGATTGTGGTTGGCAGGGCCTGGGGAATGACCCCCCAAAACTCTGCGTATACTCCTGTTGAGGTGCTTCCTCCCAATGGTCCTTTTCGGGGCGGAGATTTGGCGGCAGTGTGCTCGTAAAATCAAAATGAGCCAGAGCTTGGACTCTACACTGCACCCCCTTCTTCTCCAGATCGTTGGGGCTTACCGCACCACGTCGACCGAGGCTTTGTACGTCTTGGCTGGCATGGTCCCGGCTGCTCTTCAGGCTATTGACAGGTCGGACCACTACCGCCAGCTTAGTGACCTATGAGAGCAAGACTCCCCCTTTCACTTTTCGTCACCCAGCGCTCCGTCTTCCGCCGCCTGTTACTCTTCCTCGTTTTAACCCCGAGGATTGCGCACCTTGTGCCTTTTTTACGGACGGCTCGAAGATGGATGGGCGAGTCGGATGCACATTTGTTCTTCACCTGGCTGGCTCGACCGTTTGCTCGGGGCAGTTTCGGCTCTCCGATCATTGTTCAGTCTTCCAGGCGGAGATCATGGGATGGGCATCACGGTGGCTCTCCACCATGCCTTGTACTTTCTTTGGGATCAGGCTAGGATCGATATTATTTCTGACTCTAGCTCTGCTATCCAAGCGGTCCTGGACCCGGTCCCGGAAACTCTTCTGGCAGCTTCGGCTCTATTCTTGGAGCTCTATTCTTGGAGTTGAGCGTTTTCACCGTCTTGCACCTCTCCTGGATTAAGGTTCACGCCGGGCATCATGGGAATGAGGAAGCTGACAGGGAGACAAAGGAGTCCCTTCTCCAGTGCAGAGTCTTCTTTGAGATTCCAGTCCCCCACTCGTGCTCTCGGGCCATTTGCCAAGAGGTGACGGCAGACTCCTGGCAGCGCCGGTCGGATTCTTCATCTAAGGGCCGCCGCACCTTTTTTTTTCATGAGGGAGGTATCCCCGACCTTTGTTCCTTTCGCTAGGAGGGTGACTCAGATCGTGACTGATCATGGGAACTTCTGTCCTATCTTCACTCTAGGCTGGGTAAGGGCAGTCCGAGGTGTGAGTGTGGTCACCCACAGGAGGACTCCGAACATGTCTTGCGTCACTGTAGTCTTCCCTTCCGGGAGGCTGCACGCTATCATTTTCTTACTAAGATGATTCCTAAGGGTTTTAGCTGGGACCACCGGGAGGAGCATCTTCGGTCGCTCCTTCCGGAGTTCTCCGCTTTGTGTAATGCCATTGTCTTGGATCCACAGTGGGCTCGTTAACTGGGTTGGTTTTTGTCTTTCATCTTTGTTGTGTGGCCCGGTGCGTCTGCCACTTGATCTAGATGTGCTCGCTGCCACCCCCACTAGGGGGGGGGGGTAGTTAGTGTATGCTTCGGGAACCCAGTATGGGGGCCCGGCTGTATTGGTTGTGAGGGCGTATCCCTGAGACGGGGAACCTCGTCCCCTGCCCGGGCAATTGCCCCAGTGTATGCTTGTTTGCTTTTCTTGGGCTTCGGGTGGTGTGCATTTGGGTTGGTTTGCTTTTCCTTTCCCTTTTTTAGGTTCTGTTTTGTGTCTGTGGTCTCAGTGGTAGATAGGTTTTTGCCACTTTTTCCCATTGTTGGGCCTCAGTTTGTATAAACCTTTTCTTCTTTTGCCCAGGAGCCATGGCCTCTGGCTGGGCGCTCCACAACCACCTTCTCTTGTCCCTATCTATCGCGACATACGCCTGCTGTTAAGTTCACCAATCCTGAACCGGTCGTCCTAGAGACTTCAAATTTGGTGTGCACCCAGCTGGAACCACCACCTCGCCAGCCCTAAATTTTCAGACCTCTACACCCTCTATGAAAAATTCCCGACTTTTGACGCCCAGTGATCTTCTTTGGTTCAAGTTCCCCAATCCCGAACCAAACGTCCTATTTTTTTTATAGACACTTCAAACTCGATGGGCGCCTAGCTGGACATACCCCCTGGACGTCCAAACAATTTCAGACTCATAGCCCTAGTAGAAGGAGCGCTATTAAATAAACCGACTTTTTGAGTGTAGGCCTATATAGGAAAACCTCATGTTAAATACTAAGACTGTCAATAGAGGACGAACGAGACGAGCTACGACCCTGGGAATAGGCTAGATCGCTTTAGGACGACGAAAACCTCTGGCTACCAAGTTTCAGACCTAAAACACGGGTGGTTACGGAGAAACAGCATACCTGTGGGACTTAGTCATTTGTTGACCTGCTGTGGGACTTGGCCATTTTTTCGAAGTGGCTGTCGTAGGTTTTTTTTTCAAATAGCTCGGCTCACAGAGGTCTCACGGACTTGTGGTTGGGCTTAAAATGTACGCGGGGACGAGGGCTAGCCTGACACCGAGTTTCATAATGTTTAGACGGCCAGTTTTTGAGCCCCAACACTTTGACCGATTTTCCGTACCTTCCGTAATGCTACGAAACGTGCCTCTCGGGTCACGCACGACAAGGATGGTGATAGGGCGCATGCCGATTTTGGCCGTTATCCGAGCACTTTTCATTTTTCCTGCGTTAGCAACGCTGGTTTCGAGTGTACGCGCGAGAAGCCAACATCCAGGGGAGGCCGTCGCAGGTTTTTTTTCCGAATAGCTCGAAAACTATTCGTCCGATTTTGATGGGGTTAGGCTTGTTAGATCGGCCATGGAAAGACCTATCTACCTTCCAAAATTTAAATCTCTAGCACTTCCGGTTCACAATTGGACCTGCGTTAGCAATGCTAGGTGCACCGCCACATAGTATGTAAGGGACCTAGTGTCGAGACCAAAAGCCGTGCAGGGAAGCCAAAAATAAAGGTTGGCCGAACGAAGTACGGCGCTGCCTTAAGTCTTCCGGGAACTGCGGGGATGCTTTCCGAAGGTCCTGGACTGTCTGGCTCGGTTGTTTGGCCTTCTGCATTAGCAACGCTGGGTGCACCTGCAAACATCGCGCGGCCGAACCTGGTTTTGCAACCGATCAGAGCATGATTTGTTCAGGGCTTTGGCTACTTGATGCTGTCGACCCCCACTTCACTTTGTCACAGGTTTTTCATTCTCGTTTTCGTTAGTAGGAATACCTTTCTATTGTGTTTGCAACGCTGATGTAGGAGTCCAAATCATAGGTGTGGAGAGCAGGTTGGCGAGACCAAGGAAACTTGGATGATCTATTCTCCATACTAAATAAACCTGCCGAGAGTTGAAGGTTCTGTGTAGCCGTGCAGACCTGCCGAATCGCTCTCAACCACCTCGGGTTCCTAATTTAAGGAGTACTGGGGTGGCAATGGTTACTGAATTGCTTTCTGCGGTCCGAGTGCTCTACGTCTTCTTCGGATGGTTCGGGGGCATGAACGACGGGTTAGCTGCTACGATGACGGATTGTGTTTACTTTTTCTGCTAGGGCACAGGAAGTCGGCTAGCATCATCAGTCTGTGTTTACGTCTTGTTCGCATGGTTCGGGCACATGACTGGTAGTGCAGGAAGGTCAGGCCAGATCAGGTACTTTAAAGGAAGGAATCCCTGGGTTCGCCAAAATTCCATCTTCTACGTACACTTCGGTACTCGATGAATTCTCCGGATGAAAGGGAAGGCAGCATGTCTTTTTATTTATTGCTTGCTGGAACTCCCGGGAACCCCCAAAGCAACACCGGGAGTTAATATAAATTGTGTTCTTCCCTACCACAAAGGGATAAATGCGCTATGGCGCCAATTACGGCATCGAGCAGTGTCCCGCACATGCCGCAGGCATGCACTAGGGAAGGGCGGCTGTCGCGTGCAGCTGTGTTCCTCACCACGCTCCGGCGCAGCGTGCTTGAACTCCATAAGTGATGGTGATGAGAGAGTTCAGTTTGATGATTTGGTTCTGTGATACCGTGTGACCGTATGTACGAAATAAATGAACGAAAGATGGGCAAATAGAGCTTGAAAGCTGAATGGAAAGCGGGGTTTGGCCGAAGAGGTGCGGCAAACCTGGAGAAAAGCGAGTTTGAAATGCACTCGGTACGAGAGATTAGTCCGTCCTCGATACCGTAAAAAGCGTAAAACGAAAGGACGATATTCAGAAGTTGCTTGAGACTTACCTACTGCTTTGTTGATCTTGCTGTGAGACGTCTCCAGAAGGTGTTATCACTTGAGCGCCAGAGGCATGACATTTCGGGGAGTGGTAGCTGTTGACGAGCTTTGAGGCAGACTTTCTTCTTCCAATCTTGCTCCGTCAGTCTTCAGGCTATGGACGGGTAGGCAAGGGTTGCAATTCGGCTGAAGACGAGCTTGGAAGCAGCAGTGCCATTACCTGACTTGGGAGTCTCGGCTCTTGTGCTACAGATCCTTGGGCGGCCTTTGATGCTTTGGCTTCGGCCTTAGAGGTTGGGTGTGTCGTGCACGGACCGCTGGCGAATGCATTTAAGAGACTGGTCTTGTACAGTGGATGAGCACTGACGCCTTGTCTGGGCCTACCGTAATCTTGCTCTGTCGGTCTTTGATTGTCCCGTGATTCTTCGGATGATACGGGCACACTGGCTGCGTGGCGGGTACGCAAGGGTAGCATCCTAGGCATAGCTGATGAGCTTAGAAATGGTGTGGGACTGGACTCCTTACGTAATAGTCTGGCTGCCCCCCTCGCGCTCAGAACAGGTTCGGATGATGTTGGCTGTAGGCCTGTGAGTCTGGTGAGCCCTGATGAAAGAGTTAGCGGCTTGGCCCTACCGTAAGCTTGTTCCGTAGGTCTTTGGGCTATGGGCGGGTACGCAATGGTAGCATGTCGGGCCATGTTTGAGCTTCAGTAGGTGGACGATCCTAACTTGCTTGCTTTGCATGTCTCCGTCTTGGATTGGGAGTGCTTGAGTGGTGGGCGAAGTGGTTGTTGCTATTTGTTGTTCCCTGGGATGCGTTGACTGTGGGCAAACGGATCTGGTGATGCGCTGCAGAAAGCGCTTGAACGTTAGCGGCTTGGCCCTACCATAAGCTTGCTCCGTTGGTCTTCGGGCTATGGACGGCTATGCAAGGGTAGCATGTTGTGTTGTGTTCAAGCTGGAGTATGCGGACGATCCTAACTTGCTTGTCCCACGTGCGTCTGTGCCCCGGGTTGAGCCTATTAAGTGACAGGCATATCGGCTGTAGCTGGGCGTTTCTGAGTCCGGGATGTGTTGGCTGTCGGTGCAAGAGATAAGACTGGTGATGTGCTGCTGAAAGAGTTTGGTCCGGCTTGGCCCTACCGTAAGCTTGCTCTGTTGGTCTTTGGGCTATAGACAGGTACGCAAGCGTAGCATGTTGAGCCGTGTTCGAGCTTGAGTAAGTGGACAATCTTAACTTGATTACCTCGTGCCTGTGTCTTGGATTTGGAGTGTTTAGCAGCAGGCGAATCGGTTGTGGCTCTGTTCCTCCAGTCCGGGATGCGTTGGCTGTGGGCGAGAGACTGGTGATGTGCTGCCGAAAGTGCTTGGACTGGCTTAGCCCTACCGTACGCTTGCTCCATCGGTCTTCGGGCTATGGACGGGTACGCAAGGGTAGCATGTTGAGCTGTGTTCGAGCTGGAGTATGCAGACGATCCTAACGATTGCCTCGTGCCTCTGCGTCTTGTGTTTGGAGTACTAGGCAGCAGTCGAATCAGTTGTGGCTCGTGTGTTCCTTGAGTTTGGGATGCATTGGCTGTCAGCGAAATAGTTTGGTGATGTGCTGCTGAAAGAGTTTGGTCCGGCTTGGCCCTACCATAAGTTTGCTCCGTTGGACTTCGGGCTATGGACAGGTGCATGGGTAGCATGTTGACCCGTGTTCGAGCTTGAGTAAGTGGACGATCCTAACTTGCTTGCTTTTATGCCTTGGGCTTGGAGTGCGTGAACTGTGGCTGAAATGAGATGGATGTCGTTTGAGTAGTGGAAAAACGTGCCCTTGAATGCGGCCGAAGGCTTGCCAACTTGCTTCATGGTCTGTGTGTCTTGCTCTCCTACTCCGGAAGGTTGCGGGGTACGTGGGCTGCCAGTGAGGAAGCTTGCTGTCGTGCTGCTGAAGGAGGCCATTGGTGGTTGTTACCTGGTTGTTCCTGCCAGTAGTCATATGCTTGTCTCAAAGATTAAGCCATGCATGCCCAAGTGCATGCCGCATTAAGGTGAAACCACGAATGGCTCATTAAATCAGTAATGGTTCCTTAGATTGTACCATCCTACTTGGATAACTGTGGTAATTCTAGAGCTTATACATGCCGACAAGCTCCGACCTTCGGGGAAGAACGCTTTTATTAGAACAAGACCAATACGGATCCGCAAGGGTCCGTTCCCATTTGGTGACTCTGGATAATCACACGGTCTTAGCACCGGCAACGCATCTTTCAAATGTCTGCCTTATCATTCCGTTATCATTCATCGATACCGAGACAACGGGAAGGCTTCCAGCTATGAAATTGGACGAATGGCTGCAGTACAATACGAACTGCGTACCTTTTATGGTTTGGAGCCTAGGCGTGTAACGAGGATGGCGTGGGATGGCGCTTAAGTACGAAAATATTGGTATAACCATTGTTAGTATTGTCGGCATCGTCTCTCATTGGGTAGCCAAAGTTCGGACAATGACAACGTGTATACTGACGTGCGTGCCTAGACACACACTAGTGTAGCACGATAAATCTAAACAACGTTGCCAAAGAAATTACCACGTCCAATTCACGAAAAATAAACCAACTCTAAAAAACAAAGCAAAATAAACAAAGCCAAAAACTGGTGAAGAGGCCACCAAGTTGAGAGTGGTTGGGGCCTTTCAAAGGAGTGATATCAAAACACCAAAACTAACAAAATAAAACAAATACAACAAAATTAAAACCAAATCAAAATCGTATAAAGAGGTGACCAAGTTGAGAATGGTTCGGCCTATAGGTCAAAAGTAGCTATTGTTGAAAACCAATTTCTTGTTGACGCGCCACTTTATTACACGTCTGCACGGTAGTGGCGTTGAGTCTAATACACAATTTAAGAAAATGACCGATATCATATCAAAAACCAAAACTGGTAAAAGGGGCCGCCAAGTTCCGAATGGTTCGGCTCTTCAAAGGAGTGATATCAACACACCAAAACATTCACCAACCTAATCGCACCGAATAATACTTTGGATGTTAAATGAAAACTTGTACATTGCTACCGAAAGTAGCAATGTTCTAGTTTTCATTTAACCTTCGAACTATTAAGCAGTGCGATTAACTTGGCGAATGTTTTGGTGTGTTGATATCACTCCTTTGAAGGGCCGAACCATTTGGAACTTGGCTGCCCCTTTTAGCAGTGTTGGTTTTTGATATGATATATTCTTCACGATACTCTTTTGTTGTTGTCTGTCACTCCTTTATTCAATCAGTACGAGGTGGTCCACAAAAAACTGACGATCCAGCATTTTCTAAGTCCAACTTTTCTAGTAAGCACCCTTCAGAACCAGGAGAGGACAGAAATCTTCCTGTTTCATTAGATTTGATTTCTGTCCTGTCCTGGTCTTGAGGGGTGCTAACAAGAAAAGTTGGACTTAGAAAATGTAGGGTCGTCAGTTTTTGTGGACCACCGTGTATTGTTTTTTATTTTAATTTAGCAATAATAATAATATATTTACCATTTTTAATTAATCTCATAACCAGCAATTTAGCTTCCTTAGAATTAGTCCTTATTCCTGGACAATAGTCCACGTGCATTAGCATAAAATTTGTGCTTAAGTAAATGGCTCCAGGCAGGTTTTGTTTTATCACATCAACTTTAATTGGAGGCCAGTGTTGTAACTTTTGAGTAATAAACGTTTCTATTTTATTTGCTGCAGATCAACTATGTCAAAAGATAGCCAAAGTTTCCTCCCACTCCCCCATCTCTGGGGCTGTGTAAGTCTGAAAACTAATACTTTTGAATTATCTGATGTGCTGTCTATTTGCATCCCAAGTTCCATTTTTTTTTCTCCTTTGCAGCATTGTCAGAGAATACTTGCTTAATAGATGACAAAAGTCCAGCAGTCAATCTTCTGCTGTTGTCCCCATCGTCTGGACACCGTAAGTTTGTAAACTCACACCAATACAGTTTCTGACCTGGTTGTGCCTCCCAATATATATCTATTTTGTTTTCTGTTACTTCCCATTCAGCTGCAGATGTTAAGCAGAATGAGTGCGGTTCCTTGTTTCCTACTTTCCGGTTGATTGATGCACGCGTTATACCAAAGTTACCTACGGGATCTGTTGCCGAGCTCTCAACTGCACCGGTGCAAACATAGAGTAAGTAACGAAGCGAAATGTTCCGAAGTCCCCCACCATTTTTTTCATGCTGTCTGCTTTGTTAACCAGTTCACTAAGTATTTATTGTTTATTTATTACTTAATTAATTTCTAGTGTCGATGCTAAAATTCATTTTTTTTCTCTCTTTATCTTTGTGGCTTTCCAACTTTCCAGTAGGAAGTTTAGGTTCGAGCTCCAGTCGTAGCAGTGGTCTTTCTTTATTTCCATGATAATGCTGGTTATGACTGTAGAATACCGTCGTCCACTTGCAGTTTTAACTCGACTTTTACCCCGTTAAGGCTTTTCAGTCTCGCAAACTGTTATTGTTTTTGTGTAGGCGACATCCCGCTCACCTCACCTACCTCAGTCCAGGTGGGTACTTTAAACATACCAGAGGGCAGAGATCCTGTAGAAGTTTTGAGTGCTGATATTGCACATATAACAGACAAAGCATCACTGGTCCAAACGGAGAGTAAGTATAGAAATGAAACGTTTTGTAAACTACCATCATTTCTCACAATGCCAGTATTAGAAGCGAAATATCTTGTTTCACTTAGTTTTAATCTCTCTGTACTACAGTTGAGGCTTTTCAGCCTTGTAAACTATTGTTGATTTCGTTTAGCAG
>JAHWFP010187326.1:3047-17530 GCA_023313725.1 Lithobius niger | reverse complement strand
CGCTCGCTCATTCTGCGTCGTCTCGCTCCCCTCCCCCGTCTCGCTCCGCCCCCCATTTAATTTGCCGTTCGGTCGGTAGATGGTATCATATGTTCGCGCTGCTGGCCGTTGCGTTCCGGGCGCAGCTACTATCTCAGCGGGGCTTGGCTGCTACTCTTATAATTTGCCGTTCCGTCGGTAGATGGCGGAGATGGCATCGTATGTCCTGCTTGCTGCTGCGCTGCAGATGGCTGCTGCCGGCTGCTGCAGATGGCCGCGTTGCGGAACTTGTGTAATTATATATATAGATTTGCGATGTACTCAAAGGAGTTGCGTAAGAAATTGATGTGAAGTCTCAATGTAATAAATCAGTCATTAGAATTAGTAAAGAATTAGAGTTACAGTTTTTACCATTAGGGGGTGGGAGCAGTGGCAGATTTAGGTGGGTGCACTGGATGACCCCCCTCAGCTCTAAAAATAAATTTAATAAAAATTTGTTTTCAAAAGTTAATTTTTGGGCACAAAAAGGCATTGAAGGAAATTCAAACGACATTAAACTAGCAGCTGATAAAAGTGTATAGCTAGTTAGGCAGTATTCAGATGTCATTGTGAGGAGTCGGTATGGAGTAGTTCTTTCCCATGTTCGTAGGGGGTGGGGGCTAATGAATAAATATTTTGACATAGTAGTTTATGGCCTAAACTTGTCTACAAGCAAGTCCTCCAGAAGCCAGAAAAGCAGTAAAAAAGACAAAAAATGTCAAGGTTTTAGGGAAGCTAGCAATGCTCCCCAGACCCCTAGTTGGCGTTGCAATGGCAAGCAACAGCACCCCCTTTAAGGTAATCTTAGATCCGTCAATGGGGAGGGGGGGGACATAATAATTTTTAGTTGGGGGAAATTGCCTCGTTACAATTGCCCCAGAGTTACAATTTTTACGGGGGGGGGAGACATCATTTTAGTTGGGGGGGGATTGCCTCATTGTGTTAGGGGGGGATAGACGCCCCTGATGGTGGCTTTTCTATTTTATTATTTTATTTTTTCTGGCCAGCGCAACTGGCATATTTTGTTCCGAATCTCTCTGCTTTTCCCCCCACCCCTCCTCAAAAAATAAAATAACTGAAAAGACTGTTTCAAAGGCGAAAATATAAGTTGGGATTTTTAATTATTACTATATGTAATTTCTGCAGTGTCATCTCGTGTATCTGTAACAAAAAATGTAATGCATCGATATCTTCGTTAAATTGCATAAAATGATTTCGCTAGCCGTTTTTGTGTTTCGAAGTGTAAAAGCTACATGCAATTGAGGAATGGCTATAAAATACATCCTTGAACAAACTACAAACTAGTTTCACATTTTACCGATACAATTATATGTTAACATTGAATAAATAAATGCCCATCGTTGGATAGTTTCTCCTAATCTAGGAATTACTGAGTAATGAATACCACACATTTAAATGTTTTTTGCAAGGTGTTTGAAATAAAGAAACGTTCTAGTTGCAAAACAGAAATAATTGCAGTTGACAAATTTATATTACAGAGACTTAACTGCTTCTTTTGCAGCAGAATGGAATAGAATGTGGTGTGCTGAATAAGAGTTACAACAATGGTGTAAAATTGATATTGTTGTAGCTTGATAAACAATATTTCTTTTCGGATGTTATTGTTGGCTGTTGCAGTGCTTTCCACCCATCCTACCTTTTTTGGTGAATAGAGCTGCCCTATTGTTGCTCCATCTCATATTTTTGACGACTGTACTTTCTTTCAGGGATGCCATGATGATAAAAAACAGACTGCCAATCAGAATCAGAATTTGTTTATTGAGCTCTGGCCCTAAGCCGTACGCCCACTACAAATTTACAATACAACAAAATGAACACAACTCTAGAGACTACAGACTAGAGACTACAGAGCCCACTCACAACAGACTGCCAAGCCACGTCCTGTAACAATCATCCTGTGAGTCGAGATTGTCAAGAGCTGTGGTTGTGGTGCCCCCTCATAAAAGAAATATAAGAAGAGTGAACTAATGCAGAAAAAAGAAGCCAGGGAAGTGGGAACGATGTGCATAGGATAACCAACTGCGTTGAGGGAGTTCTGCTAATAATCAACGAGTGGCGCAGCCCTCGTTGATACCATTAGTTATTGTTGCCAAAACTCCGGTGATGCCTTTGGTTATCCTGCTTATGCCAACCGCATATTGTTCGAGTAGTGGCTGCAACAAAGAACAAATTGTGCTGATGTTCTTTAATGTGTTCTAGATAACAGCAAACCAGGGAGAAGGGAGTTTAGAACTCAAGCCAAACGGATTCTGCCTGGAACCACTAATGTGCGATTCAACTGAGCATGCATCAACTGTGATGACTGCCAGCCACCTAAGAAGTGTCGTCTCAGTTGTTGGACTTAAGATTTTAGACAATTTCCCCATTTTCCTTTGTACTGTTGGTGACTACGAGATACAGTTTCGTGGCTGCAGCAATCCAAGAGATGTCTTAGGTAAAATGAACTTGCAAATATTATAGCGTAGCCTAGCTGTTGGAGATTTTGTTGCTGACAGTGACATCTGGGTTATGTGCAAATCGTCAAAAACTGTTGCAAGCTCAAACTTTACTAGCTGTCGAAAATGCTGTTTAACGAACTGCGTGTTGCTAAATTCTAAAACTGTGCGATATTTGTTATGCGAGATTTGTGAAAATGGGAGTGACTGAAAGCATTATTTGTGCGTCAGAAAGAAAAATTGAAACAGCGGTTTGTTACTCAGTGACAAATTTGAATTCGAAATGTTGCTAACAAGAATATTTAATGGAAAGACGTACGTCTATGTTGAACACTGTTTAGGATTTAATAAATGATCTTTTAACACGCTTACATAAACTGTGTAATGAATGGTGTCGAGTCTGAACTGCTAATAAACCCTTTGAGATTATTCTGCTGTGTATGAATTGTTGTTGGTTGGATGTTAGGTTGGGTTGCAGGTATTAATAATAATAATAATAATAAGAGGTTTACTCTCATCAAAAGTGGGAGTGGGATTACGGAAGGGCAGGCCACTAATACCGTTCCCAGCGTTAAAAGGAAAAGAGAGAAGAAGTGAATTCATATCATGGAAGAGTGATTAAAAGGAGTTTGTCAGTAAGTCCTTTTAAGGAATTTAGTGAGATCACAGCTCAGTAGCTTCTTTTTAAAGATTGAGATTGACGCGGCAGAGACCGTCTCTTCGGGTAGTGAGTTCCAAATTGGAACTACACGCACGGCAAAGAATGATTTCCGACAGCCCAGATGTGTGAGCTCGACACGCAGCTTCAGGGAATGGCCTCTGGTGGATGAAGAGGGAGCTTGATCGAAAAAGGGTAGATCGATCGGCAGTAATCCATGCAAAATCTTAAAAGTCATTATCAGGTCTGCTCTAATCCTACGCAACTCTAATGGTTCCAGTCCGGCCTTACGAAGGCGAGAACTGGCCTGAAGAGTCTTGAAGCCAGGAAGGCTTCTGGTAAAGGTTCGCTGTACAGCCTCAAGGCGATCAATATCACCCAGTAGGTGGGGGGACCAAACTGGGCTCGCGTATTCCAAAAGGGGTCTTACAAAGACTTTAAAGGCCCACACCCGTATATCAACGCTAGTGGCCTCAAAGCATTTCCTAATCATTGATAGTCTGCGATAAGCTGTAGCTGCAATCTTCGTGCAGTGTGTAGAAAACGATAGGTCCTTAGAGAACCAAATCCCTAGGTCGCGACCACAGTCTACAACTTGTAATTTGGTTCCACCTAGGTCATAGGACAATGAAGGATTGGAGGCACCCACGTGGAAAACATAGCATTTAGATTGCGAAAGGGGCAACTGCCATTTAAGCGACCATTGGTATACGATGTCTATATCAGTATGAAGTTGATAGCCGTCACGAAAACAGGTGATGGTTGATCCCGTTTTGACGTCATCAGCGAATTTGAAACGTGTCGCCCCAGGTGACTCCAAAGGAAAAGTAAGATCA
Organism: Lithobius niger; assembly: GCA_023313725.1. Classification (NCBI taxonomy): domain Eukaryota; kingdom Metazoa; phylum Arthropoda; class Chilopoda; order Lithobiomorpha; family Lithobiidae; genus Lithobius; species Lithobius niger. The sequence continues at coordinate 13,562 of JAHWFP010187326.1, read as the reverse complement.
TTTAAAAATACGACGAAGAGTAGGGGGCCCAGGACGGATCCTTGAGGTACCCCACTAACCACACTGTAGCATTCTGATTGAATCGACTCAATAACGACCTTTTGTGTACGGTTCGAGATAAATGCCTGGATCCAGTAAAGTAGATCTCCAGAGATTTGGAGAGCAAGTAATTTGACGAGCAGTTTGGAGTGGACGACCGACTCAAAGGCTTTTTTGAAGTCGTAAAAAATAAAATCAGATGGGATGCCGATGTCAAGAGCACTCGTCAGCTGGTCCAGATATAAGAGAAGTTGCATGGTAGAGGATCGTCCGGGTAGAAAGCCAAATTGTTCATTGTCCAGTAAAGAGTGTTTGGAGAAAAACGAAAGCATTTGGGTTCGAATGATTGCTTCCATGATTTCACATGGAACGGCAGTAAGAGCTATAGGACGATAGTTATGGGGATCTGAATGGTTACCCGTCTTAAATATCGGAACCACATTCGCCGTACTCCAGCTTTCTGGTATTTTTCCCAGATGGAAAGAGAGGTTGAAAAGGAACAGTAGAGCCTCACCAATTTCTAGGTAAATTTGTTTATAAAAAAACGACGAACGGCCATCTGGACCGACAGCATGACTGGGTTTGAGTGCTGACATTGCTTCAAGTACGAGTTGTCGGGTAAAAACAATAGAGCTGAGAAATGGTTTGGATGACGCAGAAGAATTGAGCTCAGTATCGTTTGGTGGTAATATTAGATTATCATCAGTGACTCCATTAGATACAAATATGGTGTTCAATAGGTTTGCCTTGGCTATGTTTGTTGTAGCATAAATGCCATTAAATAAGAGTGGCGGTATGCTTTTCACAGTGCTGGTTTTTTTTTTGTAGTAGCGATAAAGTGCCGAGATATTCCCGTCCTGTACCACTTTTGATGCGCTGTTGTTGTGCCAGGTTTGAATGCTGGTCAAGTATTGTGAACGGCATAGATTGTAATTGCTTAAACTGTGGCTTCCTGGGTTTCTTTTAAGCTCTCTCCAAAGTTTAAGTTTTTTTTTACCTAGTTTCCTAATTGATGTTGGTAATGAATTTTTGCCGGACCTTCTAGTTCGTGGCTTTCCGCGGCACTGTTCAGTTTTCTGGGTAATAAGATTCGAAAAACAATTCCAAGCGTTATTAATATCGTTACCGTATGGAGAGAGATGCTCGGACCAATCAATGTATTGAAGACTATGACGTAATTTTTCAAAATCAATTTTCCCTTGAGTTGGACGATTGTACTCATTACCAACCATGCAGCAGTTTAGTTTAAAGGCAACCATGCTATGGTCACTAGTTCCCAAGTTGTCGCTGGATGAAACATCAAAAACAAGTCGGTCATCTGTGGTAAAAATTAAATCAAGGATGTTTTTCCCTCTAGTCGGAAAATCAACAAGTTGATCGAAAGCCAAAGGAGCAATTTTTGACAAGAACAGCTGGTGCGGGCGGTCCACTGCTACATTGGTATTAGTTGCTAACTCTGTTGTATATTCGGAAGCACCTAATGAACTAGTGGCCTCTCGCCTCTGGTTAAACTAACACGAGTTCATTTCTTTCCCTATATACGTTTGGCAATTCAAACTTGTCGTCCATGGTTAAGTACCACCCTTACGTACCGTCGTCTGCAGGTTATCATTAGAAGCCATTGGAAGCCCAATGTACTAGCTAAGTACGGCCGGCCACAACATCAAGTGGATTTGAATAGGAGGCCCAGTGTACAGTAGGACTTCTTCACTTTTTGTTGTGGACAGCGGTACTTAAACATGAAGGACACGTGTAAACTGCCAAACGTATGGAGGGAAGATAATGGACTCGTGTTAGTTTAACCAGAATCCTCCACAAGATCTGAAGACTCAATACTAGCTGTGAAAGCAGTTATTTACCTTGTCAGTCAGTGTACTGCCTATGTACAGCCGTCCAAAACATCAAGTGGATTTTAATTGGAGGCCCAGTCTACAATAAGATTCCTTCACTTTTCATTGTGGACAGTGGTACTTAAGCATGGAGGACAAGTTTGAATAGCCACACGTATGGAGGAAAGGTAATGAACTCGCCAACACAAGGTCTTCAGACTGGATGGGTTCATTACTTACCATCTGTACCTTTGGTGTGCATTGCGCGCTCTCCCACTGCTGGTTTTCCAATAGTTTCCTTCTACATCCAAGCATACACTGCAGCTGCAAGGATTCATCGTCAATTTAGCATCATCTTCTTCCCAGAGTTGGACTTCTGCTCTGATGGGGTATTAGGTTGGGAATCGTTCGTTGCCAGGGGACTGATGAAATGTTAGGTTTTAGATAGGTATGGTCAACTGGGCCTGCAACTCAACCTAATGTAAGAGTGAGGATATACGAATGTAAGCCTCGACATAAGTTTTGAATTTTGGAAGTGTAGCATGGAAAAACGCTCTTCTGACTATCCAGCTAAGAGGTTTATTTGAAATCGGATCCTCTCTCCAGTGATCCTCCATTTTATCCCGACACAATGTGATGAAGGGGAACCAATAATGCTAACCTACCATCCCAATGAGATTCCTTGAAGGAGAGTCACTGTAAGTTGGACTTATCACATTCACTCATGTACCGCTGTCGACAATCAAAAGTGAAGTTTTTCTATAGTATGCTGGGCCTTCCAGTCAAATCCACTTGATGATGAGGACAGCTGTACATAGGCGGTACACTGGGTTTCAAATGGCTTCTAAATGTTAACCTGCAGACGACGGTACATACGGATGAGGACGGGGTAAATAACACATTTCACAACTATTCTTGAAGCTTCAGACTTTGTGGAGGCTCTTCGTTAAACAACACGAGTTCATTACCTATGCTTCGTACCTTTGACAATTGGCATGCATCAAACTATTTCCAAGCACTGGTTTTTCAAAAGGTTCCTTCTACAGTACAGTTTTGACTGCTGCTACACTGATTTGTCATCAATTCAGCATGTTCTTGCCAGAGTTGAACATCTGCTCTGATGGCATGTTAGTCTGAGGATCAGTCATTGTAGTGGGCTGATAAAATGTTAGGTTTTGGATAGGTTAAGATATACCCGGTCTCCAACTTAATCTAATGCAAAAGTGTGGACATAAGTTCATAAGCTTCGGTGGAAGTCGGTGCACAATCGGAACCTCGATGCAGTGGACCTCCATTTACCCCAATGCAATGCGATGAAGGGGAAACAATATTGCAAACGTACCTCCGGTTACTTCATCCATACTTATTCTTCCATGCAGTTATACCCTTTTATTTACCCTCACACACACTTACGTGTATCTTATGTATGCCTACATAGCTCTATGTATACTCGAGCACCCTCATTTACCCTTGTATCTCTTATTTACACTTACCTACCCTTATTTGCCCATAATGTACCCTTACATACCATTATTAATCTTTACGTACCTTTCCATGCACCTATCCCTCCTTATTTACATTAACCATATTTACTTTATCTATACTTACTAAAGCTGTACCAAGCACTTTTTCCTGCCTAGCCCATCCCGAGCCAAGCACCCAAAAAATGCACCCAGCAGGACTGAGTACCTTTATTAATGAGCACTTGCTAAATACCAAGCAAGTTTTGAGAAACAAATCTTTTCATTAAAACAGCCTGTTGTTACCAAAACAGTTCTGTGGTTTCCAAGTGTAATATGAAAGCAAATGTCTGAAAAAGGATAAAAAAAAAGGTAGTTAAACTGTACGAATTAAGTACAAATTTAGTTCCTGAATTGAATTCTGTGGTAGCCAGTCAACCTGCCTGGAGCAGGAGCCATGCATAAATTACAATTAACGAATGGAATTGAGGACCTGCCAGAATGAAGATGCATTCAAGGTCAATCAGCCCCAGGATCTCTGCCAAGACTACATACGAGCCATGTTGCTCGGCTTGGTTAAAACGACGTAATTCTTCGGTATACCAAGCATTGCTGATCACACTCTGCTAGGTCAGAATTGGCTTGCCAACTTAGAGGGGGGGGGGATTGAGGCTTAATGGCGCGGTGAGGGTACTTAGAATCGGTACAGCCTTAATACTTACCATTCCATGGACTTGTACACCTTTATTTAGCCTTACCTTCTCTTATTTACCCTGACCTACCCTTATTTACCCTAATTTTACTGTCCCATGCCGTTATTTATCCTTTCGTACCCTTCCGTACACATACATACTTTTATTTATCCTTATGCACCCTTACATATCCTTATTTACTTTATCCATATTTACTTTATCATACCCTTGTGTTCCCTTAAGTACCTCTATTTACCCTTACCTTCTCTTATTTACCCTTACCTTCCCTAATTTTCCTTTACTTACCCATCCATGAACTTACATACACTTATTTAGCCGTAGGCACCTCTACGTACCCTTATTTACTTAATTTTCCTTATTTTAGAATCTATATGTAACCTTTGTCCGTTTCCCAAAACCCAATCATAAGCACTATTGGACCTTATGTACACTTTATGTCCTTATGTCCTTATTGGACCTTATGTCCACACTGGATTTTTATGTACCTTGTCCCAGGCCCAAAAACCCTAGACTAGAGTATTTGTGACCATGGTATGTACAGTACCGCTCAAAAATAAATGGACAAACGGAACAATAGATGTGCTGCTCCGACCTGCTGCTGTAAACAGGACGAACACTTCCATTGTTACAAGAAATAGAGATAGCAGAGAGCAATCTGTATCAAAACTCGCAGTTAGCCAACATTGCTTAAAGGGAGTAAACTGCAAGTGTTCCATCTATCAACAGTCGACATAAGCTTATAGTTTGACACGCCGCAAACTGCTGGAAGCCAAACAACTGACGGAAGCCCAACGCAGTTTAATATTGTAACTCAACCGAAATGGTCAGACTTGCTGACATTGCTGAACAAGTTGGCTGTAATTTTCGTACTTTGTCGACGATTATTCGAAGAGCTAAAATAAACTAGGATTATTTATCAATACAATTTCATTCTGAATTATTTTTCACTTAAACTGTGTTTTCAAACATGGCCTTTTAACAGTATTGCTACGACGGTCCGCCTTATTTACTGTTAATCACTTAAATACAAACATTCCAAACTGTGAAAAATGTGTCCTGCTGGACGGAAACACTTTAAAATACTTTTAATAGCTAATTTCGTATAATCTCCACGCTACTACTTATATATTAATACATGGTCAATAAACTGAACAGCTAGCCTATACTGTTCTTGTTTAAGGAGATGTTAATTGAAATAAGAGTGTAACTCTCATGAAGATGTAAAGAAAATTTATTTAAGAAGAATCAGATTTACATAAGTATAGCTTGGGTGCTCACGGTTCGGACCACAAACTTGGTGACAGCCATTTGGCTCTGATATCACTACTTTCTGTGGCGAAAACTTGATGGGTCCCTTTGCTTTCAGTCTTCATTGATTATTAGTTCAAAGGTTAAATGAAGAACTTGACCATCGCCACCAAAGTTTAAGTTTTTCCTGTAGCGTCTGAAGTATTAATAGATGGAATTAACTTTGCACATTTTTTAGCCGTTTGATGTCACTCCTTTGAAATGCCGAACCCTTCATTAATGGGTTACCCTTTTACCAGCTTTATTTTTTTAATATGATATCACATTTTTTCCAGTAGAATAAGTTTTTCAGTAGAATAAATAAGTGCGTATTATACCATTAAAAAAAGTTGTTTCTCGAGCCTTTTTCTAACAAAAAACGGTGCTGACAAGACGGTTTTTTAGTCCTCTGTACAGTCTTCAGTACAGTCTTCTGAAAGTGGTTGAGACGACTATAGCAACGACTGTGTCCTTCTGTCTGTCGGTCCGTCCGTCAGTCCGTCAGTCAGTCAGTCCGTCCGTCTGTCCGTCAGTCCGTCCGTCATCTTTTCAACTTCGGAACGGTACCAGACAGAGAAACTGTTTTCACCGTTTGTGTTACCGTCCAAAAATTAGTTTAAAAACACGGCAAATTAAAACATCGTTTCTATCTGATAGCTAATAGGCTTTCTCGACGTAACTCAATGAAATAATAACATTTGATCGTCGCACTTAAAGAACTACAGGAAGACATGCACCCACAAGAACAAAAGGATTTTGTAAACGACACGGTATATTAGCTTCATTTAAAATAATCTCAACACCGTGTTTCATGGATGACTAGACATGCTCTGGAACCACATTCTTCATTCGCAGGCACTACGAAATAAAATAGCAGGTAAAAAAAAATACGCCTAAAAGCTTAAAATTAGGCATCACGTTGTCATGGCAACGTTAAGTCTCCATACCGTGTCGCATAAATGAATAAGCCTACTATCGATCCCAATTCTCTGTAAGCTGCTACTTATGAAATTAAAACGACAGGTAAAAATTAGGCCTAAAAGCTGACATTTACGCCTAAAATCTAAAACTACGCCTAAACGCTAACATATTTTTAACCGGCAATTGGATGTTTTAGGTTATACATATAATAGAGATCGCTTCCAGTGCGTGATAGAAGTGCGCGCCTCAATATTGTCGAAACTGGTCGTCGTGTATAGAAAACTGATTACGACTAGGTAGTTGATGCAGCCGCTTGTTTTATTTTATTAGTTATTCCATTCTCACGCCCTTAAAAGACACTAGAAACTTTATAGAAATTAAATGCTGTGCCACATTTTTCTGAATGTTGTTTGCCTTCTTGAGCAAACTTGCTGTTTAACGTGCCTTTTGGGAGTTACTTTAATGTTTTAAATAAGTTGATAAACATTAAAAAAAATGCATTGGAATGTTAAAATGGGCCATTTTTTGGCGAAGTTATGAAAAAAAAAACAAGTATCGGTGTCGATGCTGCCTTTCTGAATAAAAAAAATTAAAAGGTTCGTATGGGGGAGGGGGGGGGGTTAGCTACAGGCAGTGTGGCTTGACAAACAACTTTTTTTAACGGCCTTTGTGACGTACTCAGGGAGTAGACGATTGAATCCAAGAATAATCTTAAACCCAATTTACTCCTTACTGCATAGCTAGGGGACTATGCACTGAGAACACATATTAGGCATAAAACACAAGTTTAGGAGCTTGGTCTTATCCTGAGCTGAGTCCAGGGAGACAACCTTTCGAGTCGTCTGCCCCACACCAAGTGGCTTCCCATGGTCCATGCCCTCGTATTTATGCGTGGGCCAGAACAATAGAAGTCGCCTGAGGCATTACGTTGCGTAACCAGTTGGAGCCGGCTCTGACTGGTTTTGAACAATAGGGTAGCCTCGTTCCCGGCTGTTGGCGTTCGTCCAAGTTCCGGTGTAGACGGAAGTTGACAGGATGCTAAGCAGCTCATGTAACTGCAAGGTGCACCATGTGCGTTTACACAAGGTGCACCCTGCTATTCGTAAATAGCGTGTTACATCTCCCCCGCCCTAAGTTTTTGCATTTTTGCTTGGGGGAAGGTAGACCAACCTTATGTATTACTCAGTACCCTCTAAGCCTGCAATACGGTTTATAAAGTTAGTTCAATGAACATTTATTTAAAACAAACAAACACACTTTACAAAAGTCCCTAAAATTTAACCCCTCATGGTCCAATTTAGCCATGTCTCAGTTCAGCTATTCTAAGCTAAAAAAAATTTTTTTTAAATCACAACAACATATGTTTCAAATCCTCCTGGGAACTACGCCCAGTCTCAATAAGCTAAGTTCACACTTCCAACCAGCTTGTAAACAACTCAAACTTAACAATCAACAATAACAACCACCGCACCAAACATAACAATGTCCTTCGTAACCAAACGCCGTAACAACAGTCCTTTGTCACCATACGCCGCACAAACTTAACACTGTCCTCCGTAACAATCATACCAAAGAAATTGGTCCCCATCCGGTTTCCAAACACCCCCGAAGATTTCCTTCACCGTTCGCCACCTGGTGACGCCTTCCAGCTAGTTGAGACGCTTCGCAGAGGATGTCTTTAATTAACCAGCCGGACGCTCTCCAACACATAGCTTCCCGATGAAAGTCTTTCCCCAGAGAGCTCTTCCCCCATCCTGGATGACCTCTTTCCCACGATGTATTTACAATGTTGCTTCGCAACGGTACATGAATAAACGCACTTGTTTCACACATCTCCACAACGCCAATTCGACGGGGGGGGGGGGATTGAGGCTTAATGGCGCGTCGACAACTTGGTCATTAGCGCCAACCTCAGTCACAGTGCAGTGGTCCGGGTTTCCACTGCACCACACATTACAGAGATGTTATTCAAACCCCTAATCTAAATCTTTTCATACATCTGTACCTCCTGCAAAAATTGAAAAACACCGGACAGGAGGACAGACTTATCGCCCAACTGACGCGCAATGTCATGCGGAAGATGGAACCGACGACGAACAACATCAAGATGGCGACAATCAACAAGTAAGTGCCGGACCGTAAGTGGCCGTCGAAACCAAGAACATTCAGGAGGGTCAACCCCCCGCAAAAGGAAACAGTGAGTAAGTCGGGTGTGACCAATTCGCAAACGGGCCATCACAACCTCCTCACGGCGACTGCGGCGACACGCCGAGTGCCACTCCTCGACAGTGCCTTTAATGACCCGTAACTTATTACCGTCCTGTCTGTCCCACAAGGTTTGCCAAAAAGCTTGTAACCTCAGACGCAGAGTTGGAAAGGCATCTGAGGGAACAAGGCTGAGATCCCTACCGAGAGGGCCAGAAAGGGCCCCTTTCGCAGCAGAATCAGCTTGTACATTCCCTGCTATCCCAACATGGCCCGGGAACCAGCAGAAAAGCACGGTTTTCCGCTGGCCAGGCAAGCGGGAAAGCAAAGCTTGGACACGTTGTGTCAAGGGGTTCCGAGGATTGTAATTCGCCAAGGACTCTAGGGCACTCATGGAATCACTAAAGACAATGAAATGCGTGCCCTGAAGGTCAAGGATCCATTCCACCGCCAAACCAAGAGCCAAAAGCTCTGCAGAGAACACAGAATAGCCTGATGGAAGGCGATGGGCAACCGTTACATCCTTACACACACAAGCACACGCCACGCCAACGTCGGACTTCGACCCATCAGTAAACAGGCGCAGATAACAGGCGTACTGAGAACTCAGCCGCCGGAACTCCTGTAAGTACCTTGCCAATTCGACGGAAATTTTTGCCCGAGCGTTCCACTCCAGGGTCCCGCCTGGGAACGTGCTGGCACCTTCTGGCCATGCTTCCCAGGATGGTCAATCGTTGACCTCCATTTTCGGACTGCATTCATGACGCACTCCCCTTTGCAGTCCACTCCGCCGAAGAATACACTTCCACCTCACTCCAATATGAGCGTCCACAACTTCACCACCCACTCCAATACGAGCGTCCCGACTCTTGGTGTCACGCAGGCCGCCAAATTGTGGTCGTCCTTTCCATGCACCCATTGTCCATGCCACTTCCGGCCATCACGTCATGGTCGGCCTCGCGGCACCTCCAGAACACTTGCAGTCCATTCTGCATCCATCCACGAAGTACGCACAAAGTCCATCTTCGTTGACTTCCACCCCATACATGCTTTCCACTTTCTTGATGACGACTCCATGGTGGTCCCATCCATCGGTTGTGCCCTCTCGAGCGGACGAGCAAATGGGAGCCACCGTCAAATTCGTGCAAAGCACGTCCAGCAACCAGATAGTCAGTGAAAGAGAGAAAAATTGGCGCCCCCTCCCACTGTTTTCTGTGGTGTACAGTTAAGGGTCTTTTTCACCCTTTTCTGCTCACCTGCTGGGACCAGTAATGTTCAAACATTCAGCAGAAATTCCGGAAGTGTGGTCGTCCGGAGTGCCTCTGGTTTCAATGGGGGTTTGGTTGCCACACCACCTACCCTATCACGCATCGAACACTCTACCCCAATCCGTTCATTCAACCTAATTCTCCAATCCATTTTCATAGATTGTGCCCTTAGACCGCAGCACTCACGTGTTGGTAAAGTGCATCTGGCCAACGCCACTAGAGCGAGCCTACAGCTTTAACCAAACATGCTACGTAGAGCTTGACCTCGTACTGCCATCCCGCATGCGGGTAGAGTTCCCCACTGGGGTTCTCCCACATTTAATAAGAACTACCGTCGTAGCCTTCACGTCACCAAGTCTAGTGACCAGACGCCGAGAGTGTCGTACTCCCATATCGCGTCTTTTACGAAATAAACCATTCCGTCGGGATCGTGCTACACGCCTTACATGCCCTACCTCACACAGTAGTCGTCTAGCTGACCCTTTAAGGCCAACTAACCTAAACAGTGTGTCCGCTACCGAGCTGAACAATTACTTGAAACTAAAATAATTCACGTCAGTCTCATGAAAATACCTTTCAGAACTGCCCCTTAAATTAGTTTCCGTCCGTGTGTTTCATAGCCCGTTTTGGATTGATTCCTTCCGGTCAACCAAAGCTCCGCCATGTACACACAGGTGCTTCCCTGCATAGCTGATCTGCGGTTTTTGCCTAGATCGCTCTGCATAAAAGCCTTCAGTAATCACCCTATTTTCGGTTACTCCTTGTTCCACAACAAAACAAAATAGGTTTCTTT
>JAHWFP010187325.1:0-10296 GCA_023313725.1 Lithobius niger | reverse complement strand
GCTCGCTAAAACCCTTTGAACCCACTTTTTTTGAACTTAACGAAACCCTAAAACCTTTTGAACCCTTCTTTTGAACTAAACGAAAGGTCTTGCTTTTTTTTCGCATTGAATTTCGCCAGCTAAATTTTCCCGCGTATCGTCGTGGGGCAGATAACCCACTTTGAGTTTGTACTCCTTAAAAATAAAATAAAAAATAAAAAAACCTAACGAAAATAAACCAAACTAGCCAGCTCATCACGCTCAGTTGTCACTGTTTATCAATCAAATGTAAGACAAACGGTCACTTTATTGGAAATGTAATTAATCGGAGCTCCATTAATTATACCAAAGTTAAGATTTTCTTAGGCTGTCCAAGAAACGATTTATAATTATATTTTCATAAGGAGCTCACAATCAATGCTTACACTAAGGCAAACCCATAAAACGACCATATAATACAAAAACCTTTTATGGGTAAAGGAACCCATCAAGTTTTCGCCACGGAAAGTAGTGATATCGGTGCCAAAATGGCTGCCCCCAAGTTTCTGTCCCAACCCTGATCACTCAATTTTAACTGACACTTCGGTGATTGTCAGTTAAGCTTGAGTGATCACGGCTAGGACGAAAAACGTGGTGGCAGCCATTTTTGCTCTGGATATCACAACTTTCTATGGCGAAAACTTGTTGGGTCCGTGTATGATTAATTTAACTACCAAAATCACACACACATATTTATGTATACAAATGCAGTGATGTATTTCGTCGACATGGGCTTCAAGAACCAACTTGAGTTGTTTCAAAGTTGGTTGAGTAAACAATCTCTGCATGCGTGCCGGTATTGCATCCATGTTGCTTGGTTTGCCAATGTTTACTTTCGTCGTTTCACCACCAAAGTGGTTTCATCTAAACCACTCCTGGCACTAAACGGTCTACAAAATTTGGCCGGTAGGCCTAAACTCATTTGCAAACGCACCAACTGTTTTTGCAGATGTTTTTAGGTAATAAATTTATAATGAGTGAAAAAAAAACCAAACAAAAAAATACCCCCCCCCCCCAATGTTTTGCTTCGATAAGAACGTACCAATTGCAGACTACAAAAACCAACCAATTGGAACTTATCTCCGTATCATTTGATATAAATATTAATTAACGTCTTTGCCAAATATTATGATGACAGGTTCAATACAAAGATAAGGGGATTCGTCGGCGGAAAAACACGCGCAATTCAAGGTGTAAAAAAAAAAAGAGGGCGGGGGGGGGGGGGTAAAAAGGTGCAAAGGTTCGTTGTGCTACAGTTGGCTGGGAATTTTTTTCGTTACTTGTTTTGTTAATCGGTAGAAACACGCCGTTTCTTAATCAGTTCTGTCTATCAGACATATTTCAATTATTCAATCTAGAACCTTCACGGTGTAAAAACTGAAAGCCGGAAAAAATTTGATGGGCAAAAAAACTAACTTTGAAAAAAAAATTTATTGTCGTAATTTGCGTTAAGTCGCTTTGGTGAGTGGCCTATTTTTTTAAGCCAGCTGTTTAAGCTGCTGTTACGATTCTTCGTGACCCTCTCCCCTTACCCCTATACCTAACTTACTTTCAAATAACACGATAAATAAAATTTCACGACCAGTGGAATTATTTATGGCGATTTTTTGGGGGAGAATGTGAGGACAGGACGAGGCCTTTAGACAGTTTCGTACCCTAAAGGGGCAATTATGGTAGGGCTCATGGTTGGGGGACGGGCACTTACTTAAGTGTACCTATAGTGTGAGAAGGATTAACCTAGGTTAATGGTCTACCTTCTACAGATGAGCACAGCATCACATGTTCGTTTCCAATTGTAAATCCGTATCTGCTGGGGCTGATGTGGAGGTGTGCGACTTACCATTATTCTTTAATTTTTATGTTACACCATGTACTTTACATTAGAGACCTCAAGATCCCCTTCCAGTGGTGTGGGGGAGTTGGGGGTGCTCTCCTCGGCGAGTCTTGGGCGTCGAGCGCAAGCTCGTTCTCTCCCCCCCCCCCCCTCCCCTGCACATTTGCACACTCATAAACGATTGAAGTATCATTTTTTGTAACCATTAACTATTTCCTATCATCGTATGGTATGCTAATTTGTATTTGTTAAGTTTTTTTCATATACTTTACATGCGTTTTGTTGTATGGATATCCTAACCGATTTTTCGTATGCATTTCTGTGAGAATTGTTTTTTCTGCTGTTACGACGTATTAAACTATTTTTACTTCGTTTGTAACTGTTTATGTGTGTACGTCGTTTAATAAATTTATGTCAACCTATAGCTTCGTTCTGTTCACATCGTTCCCAACATCACAGCATAAAAAGGTAACCAGGGTTCCCACCAAAATACTGAAACCAATTTCCCCGAGTTTTCCAGGTTTTTCCAGAGTATATGAAGTCATTTTCCAGGCTATATTTACCGTAATTTTAGGAAGGAATGTTTTTTCACACATTTTACCAGTTTTGTGTTTAAAAGGCTGGAGCTTTTTGATGGGAAATACATTATTTAAAATCTTAATTTTTTCCCCGAGTTTTCGAGGTATTCTGTAAAAAATCAGAGAATTCCCCGAGTTCTCTCCGAGTTTCAAACGTAGTTTAAATTCCCTGAGTTTTCCAGGATGGTGGGAACCCTGGTAAGTTAGACTTATCGAGCATTTGTGTGCGTGTGTGTGTGTGGGGGGGGGGGGGGGGTGCATGTTTCGGTCTACGGACCACGTGAACGATTTTCTGGTCCGTAACCTTTTGTGCGCGCGGTGTATCTTGAGTCCTGCAAGTATTTTGTGAGCGGCTACGTCTTCCTGGATGGGGTGGCTTTAATCGATGGCCGCCATTGTTTTTGTAACCATATTGGATATCAACAAGGCACTCTGCTACTGAAAACGTACAATCGATTATCTGTGTTCGTTCTGCGGAGAACTCAAGATAGGCCGCGGACACTATAGCTCTCACTGTTTTAAGGGGGTTTTCGCACTCCCATCGTTCTTCCTGCGTTAGGTAGGTATTTAGATTTAATCTTCAAAGACTATAAGACGCTGCTTTCAATTGCTATTGTCAATATTGATTCCGCATCCAACTTAATCGGCCTAATCAGTCACATACCAATCTTCTGTCGCCATCCATGAATCAGTTCCTCAAAGCCAAACCTTTACCATTCTTCTCCACATTATTCTCAACATAACTTCATTCTTCCATAAAACGCTGATGGACAAAGGATCCCAACATTGAGTGGCTTTAATCCACCAAGAGTGAAAGAATTAACTTAAAAGTAAAATTAAGTTGTAGCAAATTCTTCACTTGAAAACGACAACAACTGTACACCCTTAACAATCACCTCATGAAACCGCTCAAAACTGCTCTATAATAGAAAACAACATTGTCAGCATTGCAACAAAGATCAGAACAAATAGATTGTTTAAAATCTAAACCTAGCGTCAATCCACTCCTTATAAGCCCGCATAAGCCCTGACCCCAAAGTCTCGTACTCCCTCATACCAACTATAATTTTAAATGTGCGGTGCTAATCAAACAAATCATTGCTAGTTGCAAAGTGGCCGGCAACAATAGGATCCCTGTAAACAATTTATTTATTTATTAAGTAAATGCAGCACCCAAAAGGGCAAAAAAGGGCGTGCCGTAAAAAAGGGGGGTTATATGATTGAAGTGTCACTTGTTAAAATGTACACGGACATGACCCTGCAGCGTATGAGCTGCAATGGACAGGACCCAGCCTAGGAAAAAAAACAAGAATTTAAATAAATACAATAACTGCTTATGCTAAAAAAATCATGAGCTCACGGCTCATAGTGGGTATCAGTGGGTGGGACAGGTAAAGCGGCAGTTGACGAACGGAGGACACAATCGCTACTCGTAGAAGCCATCATAACCAATGTTTTGATTACGCTCCTATTATTAAATGAATAATAAAAGAGCGACATAGGTTCCAGTAATACAAATCTATTAAATAGGTCTAAACATTCAGGCATGCAATACGGCCACGGTCGATTTTTTTGGGAAGGGGGAAGGGGGGGGGGGGACAACAACCACCATCCCACCATCCCACCCAAGAAAACACCTCATTCTGAAAAATGAACCTCAGTCGGAAATACTTAGATTTATAAACCAAAATGTAAATGAATAAAAAAAATTAATAATATTTTGGCACAACTTGGGGTAAAAAAAAAATTACCCTTAAATCTGTTGATCCCAGTCTAGACCCCAAGGCAATCGACCGATTTCCCCCCCCCCCCCCCCCCCCATCGCCACCACCTTACCAGATGCCAGATGAAAAATATAACTGCACGTACAGGCTAACAAACCACCCCTGTCTGTGTGTAACTGTTGGCAGATTTGTGCACGAGGGGACAGGAAGAAGTCTCTCGTTTGGTAGCTTTCTTTGTTGGGGGGGGGGGGGTGGAGTGGGTTAGGATGAGAAATCCTGTATATTGCATTCGTTATTCAAACATAATGCGTGTTAGCTTTGGAGTTAAGTAAAAAAGTGCGCGATTCACGACGAGTTACATTAATGACCAGCCGATTTCTAATTTTCTTCTAAAGCTAAATTTTCTTAACAGTTGAAATACAAAGCTCTCTACAGTGTGCGCGGCCATATCTTGAGTTCGCCTCAGAACGAACACAAATAATAGATTGTATATTTTTGGTAGCAGAGTGCCTTGTTGATGATATCCAAGATGGTTACAAAAACAATGGCGGCCATCGATTAAAGCCACCCCCACCAGGAAGACGTAGTCGCTCGTAAAATACCTGCAGGACTCAAGATGCGCTGTGCACACAATATTGTTTATTTTTCTATCGAAAGTGATCGTAGAATGAATTTGGAATTCTACCTTTATTATGTAGCGCTGCCTTCCGAATCTGTCATCGTACCGGGAAATTATCGGGGCTCATCCGTACTACAGCTACGCTCCTAGTACGGACTATCCCGTTGCTCGCGAAGCGGACTCACGTGTTTCTCGAATTGATATTACACAACTGTTACACTAAACGATATTTCGATAACTTCCACCGATTACATAATAATTACCTGATCAGCAGGAGCCGCTATTTGTTTGACATAACTACCCGAATTGTCAATAAGCGTAGAATACTGGGACAGTTACCGGCGAAGCGCAAAGTAACTGCCATTTTTTTTTATCGGTTCGCCCAAAGAAGAACGACAGCTAGGACTTCGTTTTCCGTGCGATGTTGTCAAAACGTGAAACTAACTAGCCCAATTCCGGTTCAACTTCTCATTCATACGGAAGCATAATTGGCAAAAATTCTTGGTCAAGGACCTAGCCCCATTCATACGCAAACGATTTAACCATAAACTGTTTAATACCAAAGCCTACAATTTGACACGTGTTCTCATCAAAAATCATGGTCAGTCGACGATATTACAGGCACTTCCGGCCTGATGCTAATAAGTGATACGCATGACCCGTTCGAATAAAAGACTCGTGTGGGACGTGACATCATTAGACAATATCCACGACTCAACCCCGACTGTATTTCAAAAACTGCTTTATGCATAAAACGCATAAGCAGTTAAAAATGTGACTCCCTGTGTTGATAGTCCCGTATCAATAAAAAATCCAAACAAAATCCTTCAATTAAGATGGTAGTGGTGGAATTTTTTGTTTAACCAGTATGAAACACCAACTGAGGGGCCCTACTGTATACATTGAGATTTCTGCAATCCTGAAGAGTATGACGCAAGCAATCGTGAAATGCGGAACCCGGTTCAAAAAGGAGACCACCCCCCCCTCCCCACTTTCCTGATAACTGATCGTATCATTCACGTACAGTTAACATTTTAGAATTTTTCTTGCACAAATAATAACGGTACATAAAAATAAACAAGATCATGTCAAGGGTATATCATGTCATATTTTTCTTCTGCAAATTTGATTCTGCAAAATTGGACATAATTTCTGCGAGCTTCGAATTCCATTTTTGCAGATTCCATTTTCGCGGAATACGGAATTCAAACTTTTTTTATTTCTGCGAAATGAACATGGGTTTCTACGAAATTGGATTCTGGCGAAAATGGACGACGCCTATCGAAACGGTATCAAGGACACAGCTATTAAATATTAAATATTTCTTAAAAGCGCAGAAATTTAGGTTAATGCGACATCAGCTGTTTATTAAATCGGGCAGATGTGCTTTTGAAATGCTGCCACGCCGAAATAAATTACAGTAATCGCGGAAATTAAATTGCCACCGAGAGTGTCAAGTTTACATTATAGCCCTACCTTCGCTGTCTGCGACTTGTGAAATACAACAAATTTTGTACCAAAAAATAAAAAATAAAATAAATAAATAAAAAATTAATCGAGTAAACTTTTAAGACGTGCCAGCCATACGTTTGCGTACATCGTAGAGCTTCAGTACTTCACAGCATGGATGATTTATGCTTTTGTATAGGCCAACAATTTAAATAAATTTTCGGCTTTATCGACACATCTGCGTCACTAAAACAGAACGTAACAACGCAACAAAAAAATAATAATAACTGAGAAAACTATACATGTCAGGCTGATTATATTCCCATAAATCCTCCGTTAAACTGGAATGTCCGTTTTTTTTTCTTGTGACGAAAAAGCTATAAACACCCAACCAACCCTGTTGAACCATTAACGGATAAGTGTCCTTTTCAAGCCTCGCCGGCTACAATTTAAATAAACCACCGCCATTTGTAACGGCCGTAAAATCGTAAAAACAAGTCTCACACGTAAACCAGAAGTAAATTTTATTAAATAAAGACTGTTATTCATGTGAGAATTGTTCAACACTAAAAGCGGAATGTTTTTTGAATAATTATTAGTTGCCATGGCTTCCTGTCTGCACCTGTCTACAGCATTAGATATACACATGAAAGGTGGATGGAAAACTTAAGTACTGGGTTAGACAGATGCGTAAGATGAATTTTAGGCATACTTAAAAACGTTTTTAGGCGTTTTGGTTAAAAAAAATATCATAAAAGCGAAATAAAAGTATTTCAGCCATGACTCAGAATCATTTCAAAACGTTGGTGTTTTTATTGGCTAGACGCAGACGTGAAATACGTTTAAAATAAAACACGGCGTTCAGTTTGCAACAATTTATAAAAAGTCATTCTTAAAAACCAAGAATTTATAGGGATTGGGGAGGAGAATTTGTAACTCTTAAAAGGTCCCCATTGAAACGTGTTACATTCATTCCTGTTAGTTCCGTCCGAGTTTTCAGAGGGCGCCACGAGTTTCACCAGGTAATTTTTGCTCATTATTCAGCCCAAAGCTAAAGTAAAGTAAATAATAGTTAAATAAAAGCTAGTTTCGTTTAGCTTAGTTTAATTTTAGGCTGAAAACTGACTAGAAATTACCACATAAAACTCATGGCGCCCTCTATAAACTTAGACGAAACTGATAGGAATGAATCTACGACGTGTCAGAAGTGGTCTCAGTCACAAATTCTCCTCCTGAACCTATAAATTCTTGTTAAAACGTATAAGCAGGGAACTACTGAAAACTAGGGCATCACCAGTTACACTGACAAAATGGAGCGAATGATTATTAATCACACAATAAATTAAAGTTGCATAAACATTAAAAAAATTAATAATGTTGAAACAATACATGGGGCACAGGCGGTCGTGCAACCAACGCGTGTTGCATTGGTGACAGCGTTGTGGCTCATCTTTTCCGTTGCGTCATCGTATCGTGTTGTCCATTTGCTTTCGCACGACGGTTGGGGTGCAGGGTGTTCAGCTGAGCACGGGCCCTGGCTTACAAGGGCCCTGCACAGTACATAACCAGAATGCAGAATTGTAGATGAATTTAAATGAAAAAGCGTCCTACAAAAAGCCATTAAGCAATAGATAGCCAACAATCACCATATAAAAAAAATACGTGCAATAATTAGTTTAGCTGCATCTCGAATTGGCGGAGCAGAGCAGAGCAGCCGTAAGCTAACTGAAGAAAACCGTCAAGCAACAAAATTTGAACATTGCAGCAATGATTGATGTGTTAGCTGAGCAGAAAGCTCGTAGAGTGGACTTTTGAGCAATTATCATGCAATAAAATGTCATGTATTGAGAACTTGTAAGGTTGGACCCTTTTGAAAAAAAAACCCACTTTTCTCCCCCCCTCCTGGGGGGGGGGGGGGGGGGGGGGGGGCCCCTTAATGGTTAACTTGCACTCGGGCCCGAACCGCACTCGTTCCGCCACTGTTGAGGCGAACGGTTTTCCGACAAGGCATCCGCGAATTTGAATTTGAATTTTTGTTAGAAAGAATCAAGCTGCATAAACACTGACTTGAAGAAATAAACTGTTAAGACATGCATCGAGCTAAGGCGGTTGTTTGCGAGTACAAACTGTCCGTGTGCCAGTGCAAACACCCGTGTTGCATTTGGAGACAGCGTTGTGGCTCGTCTTTTCGGTCCCGTCATGACATCTTGTTTCTTTGTCCATTTGCTTTCGTAGTGCATCGCTGGATGGCGTTGACGGTGGTTCCCATGAGCGGCTCTCCGACTTAGGTTTTGAGCAGACAAAGCATCCGCGAATTCGAATTTCAATTTTTGTGGGAAAGCATCAGATTTGGCCGCCCAGTTGAAAATTAATGCCGGCATAAATTTCAGGTCGCATTACATGCATCGTGATATTTACTAACGATGCGCAGATTTTTGCGCTTCGGAAACTACTGCTGAGAAAATCTGGTGTAATTGATGCAGTGGTTATTTCGTGATGTGAAGTACAATGGTTGCCATTATGTACGTGGCGGTCTAGCGGAGTGCTATAGTTATCAGCATAAAATGAAAACAGCCGCTGAGTGCTCCCCCACTCCCCGCTCCCCTCTCCGAACCCCCGCCCCCTCCCCCCATTGTGTGGTCTGCTTGCTTGCACTATAACGGTTGTATCTCCCGCGAGTAGAACCAGGGGGTGTAACTTCAAAATAGGGGCCCGGAGGCGGAAGACCAGTGTGGGGCTCATCTTCATAAAAAATTCAGATTTTGCCACATAAGGCGCGAGCCCAGTGAAGACTGCCTCCCTTCATAAAAAAAAAAATGGAGTTTTCGCCACACAAGGCAAGAGCCCAGTGGAGCCCCGTTCATCAAAGAAAATAAATGCAGTTTTTGCTACGCAAGACGACAGGCCAGTGGACCCCCCCCCCCCTTTCCTCCCTTTCAGCACCTCATCAAAAAATAGTTTTTTGCCACACGAGGCGTGAACCCAATGCCCTAAATAACAAATAAAATTTAGTTTTGCTACACAAGACATAACTTTCACAGAACTATAACAATAACTTTAAAAAAAACACAAGTTTTTTGGCTGAAATTTTACGGTTACAAAAAAATTTTTATAAAGTCCAAGGCTGCTCTTTGTTTAATTCAACTGTATGCCAAATTTTTTTTTAATTTTTCGTATATTTTTTAAAACACGCAGATATTTTCAAAAGTTTAGTTTCAAACCGGATGTAGTTGAGACAACCGTTATTACTGACCATTTTTGCTTTGTCTTTCCAACCTCCAACCCGTCCCTCCCTCCCTCCCTCCTACACGTCCACTCCACACAACGGCGCTCCATTTTGATCATGAAAAACGATTATTTCAAAGTAAAACCATTTACAAAATTCAAAACTGGTATCCACGCCATGTAGGATGTGTATCGGTAACTATTAAAAATAATAAGAACACCTTTTGAAAATTGTTGGATTACAGGCAAATAATTATTGGAGATGATGAAACATAAAATTTAACAGCAAAACGTTGTTGGCTGCAACGCCATTAAAAAAAAATTAACATTCCCGGCCATAAAAATTGACATTAAAAATCACCATGGGATGCTGTTTTAAGTGTTTATTATATAGGCTAAAACTTAATTATATTGTGCCTGGCGACGGGAAGGGGAGGAGTACTGGGGGGGGGGGGGGGGGAGAGGATCAAGGGGGAGGAAAATCAGTCATTGGTTCATTCAATCTCACGTCGAAATAAGCATCCGCCTACCGCGAACGCCAGTGTTGACAGGTGTAGCGCGGGAATAGGTGATTTTAATTATGGACTAGTCAAGGTTCCGGGGCCGAGGGTAACAGGGTGTAAATGAGCGGTAGGAGCGACCTCACACCTTCGGAAACTCCCTCTGAACCACTACAATCACCTCTTCCGAATCCCCTCCCCCCCCCAAAAAAAAAAAATTTGCACGAACTCACGTTTCCTACGTCTGCAAAAGCACCCCTCCCCCCTTCTAACCCCCTCCCATTTCTTAAACAAAAAGGGGGAAAAAAACTAATAAACGATCAAACGACGGAAATGGGTAGCCTATAAC
>JAHWFP010187324.1:40587-51571 GCA_023313725.1 Lithobius niger | reverse complement strand
CTCCCAACAATTAGGTATTAACCTAGAATTCATTCCACCACGAACCCTCCAACGTTTACATCCAAAGGTAATTTCGGCAATTTTAATTAGAAATATTCTCTTTTTTGTCCTAATTCCCCTAACTCTAATTCAACCTAGTAGTCAGTAGTCAGTCACTGTTACCCCGAGAAATCAATACTAACTATTTCAACCAAACAAAATCCAAGATCCGCCATAATTTTGATCGACCCAAGTAAGCCTATCATTTGTGGCATTCCAATCAAGCCCCTAAGCCAAGGCTAGAGTTCCCACTCCAAGTCAGGGGGGCCTGAGCTGAACACCACTCTTAAATAATTAAAACACCACTTAAACTAAACCCAGACTTCCTGCCTTATTCTGTCAGCTAGGTTTTTAATTTGGATTTTCCCCAACCAGTTGCTTGACTCCACATTACTTCCCAAACTTGTTCCTTAGCTGTGACATTGATGGGGAAGAGTAGCCATACGAACTAATAGTCGCCACAACAGCACCGCTTAGATTTTCTTTATCAATTCCAATTTTGCTTTTCCTTGTGCGTTTGCTTTAACAGCAAAATTGTCAACTTTACGAATTAATTGTTGCATTAAGCTGTCAGTTTTAGGATTCTGCCTACCAGATTGAATATCAATGGGCAGGGGGAATATAGTTTGGTTTCGATTTCTGAAGAGAGCAGCAACAGCACAAGTTGCATGCGTTTGACTCGGTTGTCTCACCCTGATAACGCACCTTTTTAACAATTTTCCATACAATTATTTTCTGGGTTTGATTGTTTCGTATTATTTTCCCTTCTACTATTTCCATACTGTTCTAGATTTTAATCTGGGATATTTAATCCATATAACTGTTTCTCAGGTTACTATCAACGAAATTTGTCGAGTTACTATCAATGTTGCCCTCTAAAGACTTTCCAAGCCTATTAACAGGGGGTTGGATTAAATAGTGGGGGGTCACTCTAGTTAAGTTAGTCAGACAATGTTTTTCAGCATTGTAAACCCTGCGAGAAGTATTACTTATATTGGGGGGATGGATTAAGGTTTAATGGCGCATCGACAGCTAGGTCATTAGCGCCAACCTCAGTCACAGTGCAGTAGTCCGGGTTGCCACTACACCACACATTACAGAGATGTTAACCAAACCCCAAATCTAGATCTTATCGTATATCCGTCTGCACCTCCTGCAAAAATTGAAAAACCCCGGACAGGGTTAGTGCAAGTTTAGCATAGGTTTGGTACATGAAATGTTGTTGCCATACAGTAATTTACTGTGCAAATTTTGTGTTGAGAAGCAAAGCCTACTTTAACAAGAAGATACAATTTTATTTCGGAAAAGATGTTAGTGAAGAAATTCCATCCTCGACTAGTTTACTATGAACAAAATTCATTTTATTCTTTATTCCTTATGTTCGGCCAATAGTTTTGGGTAGGGGTAACGACATCTATTGGCGATTTTCAAACAGCAGTTTCATTTATATGTAGTTTTACGTATCAACTTCTTTTTGGTTTAAACCATTTTAAGTTTCATTTTAAGGTACCACACTGCGTCACACTATGTGTTAATGACAAATGTATGATTTAATGTTGGGTTTCTGTTTGGGAAGTAACAAACGCACGCAACAGGAACCTTTTGCGCTTTTAGCAACCATACCAAGGCTCTCTCTACACCATACTGGGTGTCCTAGTTGCGCTTGTTTAGACTGTTTGCAAGGTCAGGCCAGGTGGAGGGGAGGATTGAGGCTTAATGGCGCGTCGACAGCTACGTCATTAGCGCCAACTTCAGTCACAGTTCAGTGATCCAGCCAGGCAGTTTATTGTATCCATAGTCTGATGTATCCAAAATTCAGAGTTTTGATTTTGACTAGTGGCAAAAGGTATCAAGATTTTTATTCAGGCGAGAGCAGCAACGAGAACAGGAAGTTACCTGCCAGGTTCCCTCTGATATAAAACTAGGCAACAGCACGACTACATAGAAAAAAGTTCTACGACGCCATGAGGAAGTTCTATAAAGTCAGTCCACCAGATCCACAGCAGGCCTCATCGCATTAATCCAAAAATAGTGAAAAAAAAGTCCTTTGAAAAGAATTTACTGTAGCCCACTCAATCAAAAAATGTGAGTAGTTGACACCAGTAGTTCTGAAATGCCGAGGCATGACCGTAATTCATATTATAAAGAAGGAAAATAAGTTTTTCACCACACGAAAATCGATTGTTAAAAATACAACAAAAAAAAAGAACA
Organism: Lithobius niger; assembly: GCA_023313725.1. Lineage (NCBI taxonomy): Eukaryota > Metazoa > Arthropoda > Chilopoda > Lithobiomorpha > Lithobiidae > Lithobius > Lithobius niger. Next base: position 49,321 of record JAHWFP010187324.1, on the reverse strand, counting down.
TAAATTGTTTCAATTTCCTGTTTGGCAACTGAAAAAAATAGAACTCGGTCCAAAAATTCATCGTTCAGTCAAGGTTTACAAATTGCATATTGCATGAGCAACATACGGAAAAATGGGGGTCATTGTCGTTTGAATTTGATGAATTAACAGCATTTTAACTATAGGATGAAAGCAGGAAACAACACACTTGAAAATAAATTTGTTTGTTTACTCTTATAGTGAAGGTTTCCTCATTCTGAAAGTGGAACACACAGGGAAAAACCTATTGTTTTTATGAAACTATTCAGCTATTGACAAATTTCCTATGTTACTTATTATAAGTTATTGATTTTGTGTTATGCCTTAAATTATTTAATCGTTTTAAATCAAACAAGTTTTTTATGTTTACCAGTAGGAAAATAACGAAAGCTTCACTCGTACATCAGTATCTGTTAGGATCTACTGCGTTAAGTACGAAACTACTGAATTACTTAATTACATCGTACCTGCACACTAAAAACAGTTTCTATGTGCCATGAAAATATCCATTACCTAATTTTTAGCATTCCCTTCTCATTGTGTTGTGCATTCTAGAGATTGAAGTTCTATGGTCGTCGGCGTCTCTACCCCACCGTGCATGCGCGGCCTCCTCTATATAAACACGGACGAAGTCCCTTGCTTCACCTTTCTTTCTCTAGCTCCCGACCAGGATGGTCGTTTTCGTTTGTGCAACACCTGGACTTTTCTTCGGATTCCCTCGGCTTCCCATGCCTCGAGCAAAGGGTATGCCTCGAAACTCCCTGTTTCATGCAGGATCTTCGTCTTCTTAACCGGTCGTCATTCCGGACGACTCACCTCTTCCGGATTTTTCAGCGGCGGTTGTTTCCTCTGCTCAATCTCCCTTAGTGGCATCCGGGTCTCTGGTCGTGCCAGCTTCTGGATTGTCTTCCTCCGAGTTGCCGGTCGCTTCTGACCCGGCAGCTAATACTTCTTCAGCTTCACCGATGCACTGTGCCTAACCAGACCCCACACACGACTTCTGTGCCCTACAGGAAAACTTCTTCCGGGCCAAGGAATGCTACTCTTGCCTGAAATTGCAACTCAAGGCTCGGCGTTTGCGACGCAAGCGTCTGGTCCCTTCCCATAATGAACCCATTGATTTGTCATCCCGATCCTCCAGGCGATCAGTCTCTTCTCAATCCCTGCCTGCTGTGCCTGCTGTGCGTTTACGTGCTGTGGAATCCAGTCCTGCTTGGTCCATGGTTTTTGGGCGAGACTTGCGAGTCGGTAGACGCAGGGTGGGTAAGGGTGATTTCCGCGATAGGCTCCAGCAGTCCTGTCAGGAGATAGCCTTTGAAATGCCCAGCGTCTTGAGGCTTGGGGGGATGCCAGTAGCCCCTTGGCTTGTCCCAAGTGGCATTTTCATTTTCGCTCTGGCGTCCCTCCCGAAGGGTTCCACTCTACCTGCACGGTACTTACAGGAGTTCCGGTGGCTGTGTTCTCAGTACGCCGGTTATCAGCGGCTGTTTACTGATGGGTCGAAGTCAGATGCTGGCGTGGCTTGTACTTGTGTTTGTAAGGGAGTGACGGTTGCCCATCGCCTTCCATCAGGCTATTCTGTGTTTTCTGCAGAGCTTTTGGCTTTCGGTTTGGCGGTGGAATGGATCCTTGGCCTTCAGGGCACGCATTTCATTATCTTTAGCGATTCCATGAGTGCCCTGGAGTCCTTGGCGAATTACAATCCTCGGAACCCCTTGACACAACGTGTCCAAGCTTTGCTTTCCCGCTTGCCTGGCCAGCGGAAAACCGTGCTTTTCTGCTGGATCCCGGGCCATGTTGGGATAGGTGGAAATGAGCAAGCGGATTCTGCAGCAAAAGGGGCCCTTTCTGGCCCTCTCGGTAGGGATCTCAGGCTTGTTCCCTCGGACGCTTTTCCAAATCTGCGTCTGAGGTTACATGCTCTTTGGCAAGCCTCGTGGGATGGACAGGACGGCAATAAATAACGAGCTATTAAAGGCACTGTTGAGGAATGGCACTCGGCGTGTCGCCGCAGTCGCCGTGAGGAGGTGGTGTTGGCCCGTTTGCGCATTGGTCACACTCGACTTACTCACTGTTTCCTTTTGCGGGGGGTTGACCCTCCTGAATGTTATTGGTGTCGGCGGCCACTTACGGTCCGGCACTTCCTTGTTGATTGTTGCCATCTTGATGGTTTTCGTCGTCGTTTCCATCTTCCGCATACATTGTGCGTCAATTGGGCGATAAGTCTGTCCTCCTGTCCGGTGTTTTTCAATTTTTGCAGGAGGTACAGATGTATGACAAGATTTAGGTTAGGGGTTTGAATAATATCTCTGTAATGTGTGGTGCAATGGCAACCCGGACCACTGCACTGTGACTGAGGTTGGCGCTAATGACCAAGCTGTCGACGCGCCATTCAGCCTCATTCCCCCCCCCCCGCCTGCCACGGATTTCCAGCCCCTCTCCAAGGAGCGAGTGCATGCACTTATGGGCTTCGCCTTACGATCCTTCAGTCGTAAGCGTCCCGCTTTTCCCTCACACCAATTCACGGACGACTGGGTTCACTCCATGGCAAATAAAATTCGCCTTGCCTCTCCAACATTCAACACCCAGCCTCCGGCTTCCCCTCCCAGCCGGCATCCATCGGATGCCTTGGGCTCAGACCCTTCTGAGATTCCACTTCCAGATTTACTCAAGGTTGTGGAAACTGTGATTCTGGATTGTTTTCTCTACAAGCCATCTCCACAAGACTCTGCTCCCTCAAAGAATCATGGACTCTCCACTGGCCTTGGATTTGGCCTCCGAGACCAACTTCCCTGACAGAACCAAGTTCTCGGTCAATCCATAACGTTGTTAACTACCTTGCTTCGCACCGGTGGCCTTCCTCTCAGCAACGGGACTCCATTGGAACTCGACAAGGACCCGCCTCCGTCTTATACACGATGGGAAACCTTTTTCTTTCGACCCACAGGAGATGGTGCCACTAATCCTCGAAATTTTTATACTTATCCCCAATCCGAATTTCTGGCAGCAGACGTTTGCATGGACTCTGGAACCTCTCTCTACTTACCGAGATGGAGACGGCTCCGGTCTCCGTCTCGGTCCTCCGCGACAGCGATCACCTTCTGCGTCTCAGTTTTCGAGCAGCCTCCCAGGCAGACGTCCTTAACACTACCTCGAATGCCTTATGCAAACGACTTTCAGCAAACCCGTCTCCAGAGAAAACCAAACAACTAGCCGCCCTCGTCAGTCAGATCTTCCATAAGGCCTGCTTTGCAACCTTCCATTCTATGAATTGGTTTACACATGTACTGTTTAACTTCACTCTCTTACTATACAACAGCGCACTAAACACTGCCGCTAACCTCCATGACTCCACCAGGCACGTACTCCGTAACCAACCTGTTCACTGGACGGACACTCTTTTGCGAGGTCTCATTCCGAAACTCAACCCCCCCATCTCAACATCACACACAAGCCTAAACCCGACAAGTGAAAAGGACAACGACGGCAACGTCCGATGGGTTCTTCGGCCCTGTCAGATTCCAAAGAAGACTGGTGCACGGTTTCCCGTTCCGATGTCCGTCCACCTGCTGCTTCAGAATAATGTTCAAAGGGCGCGGAAGCGGACACCCCTACGTCCATAGTACGACACCAGACACCCACAGGTGCCACGCCTCCAAGCCCCATCAACGATCCATGTCTTCACACTGACAATTATCGGCTGTCAATGCTGGCGGGCGGCCGTGTCCGTTTCTTCCATTTGGCTTGGCAAGACATCACCAGCGATACAACAGCCCTTTCCATTGTCAGCCACCGATTCTTCCCATCCTTCTCCCACCCTCCTCCATTAAGACGACCACCATGATCCGACGAAACACAACCAAACTCGCTTCTAGTAGACGAGATATTGTCCCGTCCGGCCAAACAGGCCATACAAGTGGCTACCGAGCCAGACAAACTCGGTGTCTACAGTCCAGTCTTTCTCTGTCCCAAGAAGACGGGCGACCTCAGTTTTATTTTCAATCTCCGACCATTAAACACTTCATACGAAACCCCCAGATGTCCACAGTAGACTTCGTTCGCCACTCGTTCCTCCCAGGAATCTGGGCAGTCAGATTGCTTCTTCACGAGAACTATTCAGCGGTCACTTTGACTCCATGAGTCTCCTTCAGAGTCGAGACTCAACGGCCAGGAGACCGTACTAACCCCATTGCTATTCCAGCTTTGGCTCCGATTAAAGGCAACGAACTCGAACGATCTCTCTGCCCTGTTCAGGCCATTCGTTATTACCTGCAAAAATCCAAACCAATCCAACGTGCTTGGTCTTAACTTTTTCTTCCCTTTGCATCCACCTCTGGGGTTACATCCGCCCACATGATTGCCACTTGGATCAAGACGGTCATCGTGGATGCCTACAAGGCATTGGACATCAGTTGTGCCGGTCAAGGAATATGTGTTACAGCTCACGAGCTGCGTGCAATCTCCACTTCCTGGGCTCATCTCAGTAATATACCCATCTCCGACATCATGGAAGTGGCTTCCTGGTGGCATCCGACACTCTTTACGTCTCACTACCTACACGACATGTCGGCTCAAGCAGACGGATTGTACTGCATCGGCTCTATCGTGGCCGCCAAGCGGGTACTCTAAACCTATCCCCTTAAGCACTGGTCGTCTGCTACTTTCTCCCGACCAACGTACGAAGACTTGTGTCTTTTTTGGGACTGGTGCGCTAGCCTAGGGGGCTCCGACATGTGGTGCCCTCCACCTTTGACGAGGTCATTGGAATGCTAAAAATTAGGTAATTGATGTTTTCATGGCACATAGAAAGTCCAAAATACCAGGTGCAGCTGGTTGATTTTGCGTCTATTGCCCTTATGAAAACATACATTACCTACTTCCCACTCTCCTCCCCTCTGTGTCGCCACTGGGGTACTAAGAGGAACGAAAGATGAAGCAAGGTACTTCGTCTGTGTTTATATAGAGGAGGCTGCGCATGCTCGGTGGGTAGCGACGCTGACGACCATAGAACGTCAATCTCTAGAACGCACAACACAATGAGAAGTAAATGCTAAAAATTAGGTAATGGATATTTTCATAAGGGCAATAGAAATAAAATTCAATCAGCTGCACCTGGCATTTTGTACTTTTGGACGGTGTTTTTTGTCATCGTAATTCTGGGTATTTTTCGTAACCAGGTGGTATATCACATGAACGATTTTTGAAGCCATATGCAAATAAACTTTTTTTTCGAACGCTATTTTTACTATTTGTGAAAGCCGTTTGGCCCAAGTTTAAATATAATCCTACCTAATTTCGTTCAAATGGTCCACGCGTTTGGCAGTAAAGGTGGAACAAACAGAAAGACGAAGGAACGAACAAAAAGACAAAATCGTCGAGTTAAAAATGGATCTAGTTCAATTCGCTCGCTCGTTTAGTTACGGAATTTGAAAGAAACTCGAGTAATTGAAATATGGATTTTTATGACCTAATTTTCTAAACAGGTTCTTTTTTTTATTTATTCTGTTAGAGGCGGAAAATCCTTCCTCAAATTCACACTATAAAAAAAAATGAATTTTTGACCCATTGAAGATCATTATTGACGTCAACTAGTTTTTTTATATTACTTTTTTTGTTTTACATCCACATAGAATACCATGTAAATAAATTGAGGGTAAACAGTCGTTATGGTAAGTTCCATGATCTACCAAGATCAATACTAAACAAAAGCGGGTTCGTTCGATGTTTAGTGTAAGGTTAAAATGGGCCCAGGTCAAAATCAGTAATGAATACACGCAAGCTTTTCCTGTAATGTTTTGACCGCAGTATGACTGTATAGCATTTAGTCCATTGTACACCTAACTGCTGTAATCAAATTGTTTTTATCAACCTAAATAAGGTAACTAATGGTTGGTATGTGCATCTATTAATTAGTCTTCGTTGAACCACGTTTACCAACTAATTGCTTAAGAGTTAAGGTTACTATTAGCATGGAGATGACTTGATTAGAATTGACTTACCATTTTTATTTTAGCATGCGTCTTTCAATTATCGGTTGAAGAGCACTGATACACAAATTCAACTGATACCTTAGCCACATAATTCTTCAGGCTTCTTTTAACGATGCTGATTTATGAAAAAAAAAACTAGTAATACTCTGTGTTTGTAGTCTTTGTGAGAGATGTTTTATACTTTTTGTTCCAAAATGGCGCCTTGAATTTCAAACATGATTACGTGGTTTCATTCCCCTGTAATCTCTTTTCTATCATTAGCCAAACGTATAAAGCATTAGTTAAATCTCTGGCATCAGTACAAAACAGGTACGTCAGAGGAAAACGTATGTAGCTACAATAAATGACGTACGGTGATGTAACCAGTGTTAAAAATTGGCACTATGCGCACGAGCGAAAGATTGTTGATGAAGGAAATGTGACCCAGTTTTTTTTTGTCTCTTTCGTGAAAAAGACTGGTGAGTGTAGATGTATTTCACCCGTTAAGGTTGGAATACTGTTTTTGCTGCAAACGGAGTTTCAGACCATGGAAAAATTCCAGCACTCGACTAGAATAATTGTCTCTGCAGACTGTGACAGTGTTATCTTAAACAAGGAGGATATAAGCACCAGATCAGTGATGAAGAAATAAAAAGCCAATAAGGTGCACATGTAACAACACTAAAAATGCGACGTTTCGGGTCATATTACGACCCGTTATCAAGCAAGCACATATTTTCTTAGCCCAAAGGAGCTATAGTCAATACATTAAAACACTACAGTTTGGATGTAACCCAAAAATCACCAAAAAAAGTACAAGTAAAAACATTACAAAACGATAAAAAAGAACCAAAGTCAGGGCACAACTTGACAATAGGGACGCAGACAAACTCTCTGCAAAGCAGGTCGTAAGTGCTGGGAGTGATTTCGCATGCTGTTGTATAGAAGAAACCCCTAGGGAGAAAAATGTGAGATTCCTAGTTTGTGGAAAATGGGGATATATTCAGAAAATGGTTTATTTACTGGCAATTCTAAACCCAAAATTTTTATTTCGATTCCGTTCTTTCGAAGTGCGAGTGAAGAACTAAGAGCTATTAGCGCCACACGGTTTTACTTTAGTCTCCTCTACAAATCAAAATTTAAAACGCCTCACCATGTCAAATAATTATGGTCGATCACAAGGAAGCCTAAAAAACCAAGAGTAACGTTGTTTACCATATTACCTGTGGAAAACCAACCTGCAGGGACGTAGGAACGACGAAGCAAACTTCGAACAAAAGGTTATGCAATGAATGACACAATTAACTCTTTAGTTCAGCATCGGCTATACCCGATTTGGAAATACCCGAATTCTGCTTCATGAAAAATATTAACGACCAAGAATTAATTTGGGAACGCTCTGCATCCTTACTCATCGCCCACATCGGTCCATAATTACCTTTTACCAGTAAATAATCAATTTTCTGAATAAATACCCATCTTTTAGAAACTAGGAATCACACATCTAGGACCTTCTCCATATAACAGCATAAAGAAACCAGTCCCAGTACTTAAGACTGCTTTGCAGGGAGTTTGGCTGGGTCCCTATTGTCAGGTTCTGTCCGACTTACGTTCTTTTTATCGTTTCATAATGTTTTGAGTTGTTCTTTTGTTTGTGATTCGTGGGTTACAGCCAAACTGTAGTTTTTTTTATGTAATGACTGTAGCTCCATTTGGGCTAAAAAAATTACTTGCTTAATAACGGGTCGTAGTCTGACCCGAAACGTCGCATTTTATTTTTTAGTGTTATTACATGTCCACCTTATTGGCTTTTTTATTTCTTCAACACAATTTTATCTCCACATCGAAAAAATGTTCTTGCAGCTCTAGGCGACTTCAGACGAAGCCATGCTGTTGGACCAGACGGTTTCTCTGCTTTATTTTTTTACAAATTGACCTCCAAATCGGTCTCCCACGGATTTTTTTGCTGCTGCGCTCGCTATTCGCTAAACATATAACACCAGAAACCGCAACCAATCACAAAAAAATATATAACCACAATTTGATGTGTTGCTAATTTTATACCTGTTTTAAAAATTGAATGCTGCCGATCTAAAAACGATTGGTCGGTTTCTCTTACGGTGGTGCCTTGCAAGGTGATGGAAGCTATTATTTGAGGGCTAATGATGCAACACATTGATAGGCATAACTTGGTAAACACAGATCAATTCGGTTTTCTGCATGGTCGTTCTTCTGTACACCAACTGCTGCTTGCTTTGAATAAGTGAATGACGACGATTTCTAATCTGATGTCATCTATACATTTTCAGACAGCAAATCTGAATCGGTGGTGCAGCAAACAAACGTTTATATTAGCTGTTATTCCAGCCCATTGTTAAAACGATGCTGTATAAATCCCGTATTCGCACAGTTGCAACAATGCTCAACAATGGTTGCATACTTAATCTGCATACTTATTCTGCACATTTATTCTGCACACTTATTTTGCATACTTATTTTGCACACTTTTAGAATTCTTACAAGTATGACCATCTGTGTAAAGCAATATGCTACTTTGGATCAAGTTCGGATTGGGAGGGGTTGGGCCTCTCCGGGAATATACTGCAGGGGCCTCAGGAACACTCGCACCGGGTCAACCGGGGTATTGGGGGAGGGGGGGGCCCAAACCTCGGCGTAAGAAACCGGCGTAAATTTGAAACATTTTTCTGCACCTTGGTGATACAATTTAAAACACGTGACTCCGGTCG
>JAHWFP010187324.1:24982-40487 GCA_023313725.1 Lithobius niger | reverse complement strand
CGGCACCCAGGAAGCTAACGTTTTTCCGAGAAAAGGGCGTGAATTTGAAACGCTTTCCTGCAACTGGGCGATGCAATTTTTACACGAATTCATTTCTAATTTTAAAAATAATAATTTTTGAAACAAGGGTTTCATGAAGTGTAGGAGGATCAAAAAAGCTAGCGTAGTTTAAAGAAATCTGCGTGAATTAAAAAAGTTTTCCTGAAAATTAAAATACAATTTTCATACGAATTCATGTGAAATTGTTCAATAAAGTTTTTTTTTTAACAATGGCTTCCTGTAGTGGGTGCCTTTCCGGGTTCTCGGACGGCCCAATTCGTCACTGCTTTGGATCACTACTTTAAATTTTCCGCTGTGCTACATTATAAACCGGAGTCACGTTTTAGATGACTAAAACCGGCATTATTGGTGGATTCCGAAGTGCTCCTTCAGCGAACATGGGAAATGAAATTTTACTCCCTCAGACTACAACCAAACTTTAGTAACAATATCCCACGTGGGGTGACCGTACAAAGCGTATTGTTAAAGCTTCATTGCTCGAGGTAACTGACTGTTGCTTCATTTCGAATGTCCCCTTCGACGAACAATGGAAATTTTAACAATACGACGCTTGAAACGTCATATCAAAGCATTCATACGTCATGCACGTCATACTGTTAAAGCATTGTTGTACGATTGTTGTTCCAGCTTTCTTAAAACAAGGATATAAGAACTTCTCCTTTCTTCCGACAACGGTATTTCTGTTCGGCGCTGCTGCTACCTGAAATGAAGGTAGGGTAATAAGAAAGTTACAGCATGGTTTTGGAAAAATGGGCCGGTATAAGCGATTTAATGCATACTTTTGGTAGAGCGACGTCCTCGGAGGTGTAGAACATCATCGGGGGCTTCGCCCCCCGGACGAATCCACACCTCCTCGGACGTCGCTCTACCTATAGTGTGCATAAATCGCTTATACCGGCCCATTGTTGCAAAATCCATGCTATAACCACTACTTAACACCATACTTCTGCCGTTTTCATTGTTGTAAGTGTGCAGTCTAATTCCCGTAACCTAGCCACTTCCAACAATGGTGAGCATGCACATCAATGTTGCAACAATGCTAACAGACTTATACCACATACGTGTACCGTACACTTTTAGTGCAGATGCTACTACGAGTGTTTATTCATGAATGCGCGCAAGTTGTTAAAAGGTAAAAGTTTATACGTTTTCATCAGCATAAATAAATAATAACAATAATAAATAATAACAATAAATTTGTTATGGTGGAGGGAGGGGGGGGGAGAACAAATTGTTATCGTAGAGCCACTTCTTTGTGCGGTTATATTTCTTGTTTTACGTAATGTAAGGCTCCATTAAAAAAAGTTATAAAGAAGATGGTTAATAACTGCATTTTCCCAAGGTTTTACTACCCCCTTGGCTCATTTTTTTTTCGGGGGGGGGGGGGGAGTGTCGCCGTCCCACCCTGACCATCCCGTTATTTACGTCACTATACATTTTAATACTGACAATAATTCACCCAACCACCAATTCAGTCATACCCAAATCCAACGACATTTCCTGACAAACCGAACAGCATCTAGGCCTAACCCGTCGAAAGACAAGACAGCAAATGTCTTACTTCGCACCAACATCGAATCCTAAAAATGAGCAAATCTCGTGCAACCGTAATGATTCCAAAGAATATGCTCTTCCATTGTTTGCTCAAAACTGTGCGAACGGAGCGTTCAAAAATTGAGGAAAACGGGGGGGGGGGGGGGGGGGGTGACCAAACGTGTTACCATCTGTTATTGAAGGAAAGGTTTATCGTGCAGAGGAAATCCATGGATGAATGATGAAGGACAGCATACAGGATAATTTGTATCGGCGATTTATTGGAGGGCCAAGGCTACCATGAAAGGAACCTTCGTTTCACCCTCAAACAGGTCCATCATAACAAGAACACAACAATATCCTCATACATAAACGATACCATTTCCTACAGAGTTATTACTTTATTTATTGGGGCCGCAGCCGGAAGCTATACTCCCACTTTATGGATACTCCAACATACAGTCAGAGGCATTTCCAATGTCACGTTCGCTGCCCGATACTTCCCTGCTGGTCAGGGGGGGGGGGGGAATTGAGGCTTAATGGCGCGTCGACAACGTGGTCAGGTTGTTCTATGTCAATGAAGTAGGAGGGAAGAGCTGCAGTGCGAAGTGTTGAGTGTTGGCATATTATTTGCGTTTGTTGTTCCCCGGGCCCAGTGCAAAGTTTTCAACTGAAGTCCCTTTCCCCAGACCCGTAAACTCATTATTGGTGTGCCCTGAAAAGAACATAAGTATATATATATATATATATATATATATACTAGTAATAAGTGGCGTAGAGATAAGCGAAATAATGCTGGAGGTATGCTCAGCAAACGAAGGGTCAGGGGGGAAAGAGTAAGCCTCCAAACAATAATCCGTAAGATATTTTTAGATTTTTAACTCCTTTATACAATATTGATCATGAAGGTGATGTATTTTATCTCCTACCCTGCCTGCCCACGTTTCCCTTACACGAATTTAAGTTGGAAAGTAAGCTTACAGGTGTTTCTTAAATTCTTACAGGTGCTTTTAGGTCCCATTTTACTGATTGTTGGTTTTCCTGAGTAATAGGAGTAAGGGAGTAAAAGGAGTAATAGTAATCATATCAAAAACCAAAACTGGTAAAAGGGGCCGCCAAGATTCGAATGGTTCGGCCCTTCAAAGGAGTGGTATCAACACACCAAAACATTCGCCAAGTTAATCGCACTGCTTAATAATTCGAAGGTTAAATGAAAACTAGCAATGTTCGGTAGCAATGTTTAAGTTTTCATTTAACGTTCAAAGTATTATTCGGTGGGATTAAATTGGCGAATGTTTTGGTGTGTTGATATCACTCCTTTGAAGGGCCGAACCATTCGAATCTTGGCGGCCCCTTTTACCAGTTTTGGTTTTTGATATGATATCACTCCTTTTTTTTTAATTGTGTATTGACTCAACTCCATTACCGTGCAGATGAGTAATAAAGTGCCATGTCAACAAGAAATTGGTTTTCAACAATTTGCTACAACCTTTTGCCTATAGGCCGAACCATTCTCAACTTAGTCACCTCTTTATTGGCTTTTGGTTTGGTTTTAATTTCGTTGTAATTTGTTGTATACACGTGAATACAATTTCTTTGCAACGTTGTTTAGATTTATTGTGATACACTAGTGTGTGCCTAGGCACGTACAGTATTGGACAATGAAATTTAGACAGAAAAATGTTAGCTTCTCTGCTACGCTCATTTATGGATTACTTCCTCCAGGGCGTGAATGGCTGCGACAGTTCGATTGTTTTAAAGTATTGGTTTCAGAAATGTCGAATATGCATATTTCATGTTGCAGGTTAGATAATGATAAACTGTTACGACGAATAATTACGACATTAAGTCCGTTTTAGCTGTTGGACACTCTTGGATGACGAGTCCACTTCTCGCGCACGGGTAGACACGTTCGAAATACGTAATGACTTGCAGACTGAGTTTTAATAATTTAGTCTGGATAGGACAAGACTTTGTGCGGGTTAAACATTGGCGTAGTAATGCACTTTTGTCCTTCGTGGGTGTAAGAAAATAGTGTTAATGGGAACTAACATTGGGAACTAACATTCACCGACAAAATGCAATCTGCACATGAAAATTCCGGAAACATTGGGCTTAGTTTTCCTTTTTCCTTTAATTATTGACAGAACCAGCGGCGGATCACTGAGATGGGGGAAGGAGGAGGATGGGGGCAATCCCCGCCTCAAACTAACCAAAAATAAAAATAAAAAGAGGTTGGGGCTTGCATATTCGTTGAGGTCAAATTCATAACACGCAAGTTGATATCGGAAACTTTTTGTGCGACGTTGAATTGTCCCATGTTTTGTGACCCGATTGGCGAGAAACGTTCAGTTCCAAACTTTAACTTTGATTCCTAAGCCGACGATATATACTGAGGCAACCTCTTAATGGAGGGGGCATGGAATACAAGGTCACAAAAACATCAGCAAGGTCGGTATTCGTCCAACCAGATCAGCTTACAGTTTCTTAATAATGTAAATCTTCAATTCAACTTCATTCAACTTACACTTAGAACTAGCGCGGTATCTGATCGCTTCGAACCTCCAACTTGCGTTCTTGATTGACGGAAATATTCAACTGAGGAGCTTCATTTCACCGCGCGTTCCGTTAGGGAATGGGGTGAGTGGGGACTTATGGGGGGGGGGAGAGGTTCGCGCGGGGAGAATAAACATTGTAAAACGTCTACTAATCACAACTGCCGGCAACACTGCCAGAAAATGAAACTCCGGATGTAGTTAGACTAAAGTAAAGGCTGAAAAAAAGTCAAAGGAAAAAAGTAGCTGCGAAAAAAAAGGCCACGGAAATAACCGAAGGAAATGTTTACTGTTTTTTTTTGTTTTTTTTTAATAGGTTGGGTGGGGGGGGGGGGGGGCCGGCGGGATTGTGGCTTAATGGCGCGTCGACAACTAGGTCATTAGTGCCAGCCTCAGTCACAGTGCAGCGGTCCGGGTTGTTACTGCACCCCGCATTAGAGATACTAATCAAACCTAGGTTAGGTAAGAAATTTCACTAGGAAACGGTGTTTTCTTTCGGCTATTTTCTTCGGATTGTTTTCTTTCGGCTATTTCCTGCGGATATCGCCGACGTTTTTTTTTTTTTTTTAATTTCGCAGCATTTCGTCCACTGGTTGTCTACTGTCCATTCCTTTTTCCCTGGACTTTCGTTCTGCGGAAATCTTTCTCTTTTTTTTTTCTTTCATTGGCTGTTTTTTCTAGGTTTCTTTTCCCTATAGGCTTTCCATGACTTTTTTATTCCTAAATTCAACGTTTCTTGAATGCATTTCTTTAAAATAAAACCGCAAAATTGACTTTAAAATCGACTTTAAAATAAAATCAATTTTAAAACTGTAGCTCTATTTATATTTTTAACTAAATGGAGTAATACTTTTAAAGTCAATTGAATACTTTACGGAAAGGTTTTGTCACGCATAATGCTACTGTTTTCCTGCGACTGTAAACAAGCCACCACATTTTCTAGGCGTATCTAGATTCCATAAATAGAGATTTGCAGTTTGTGTGATTGACTGACTTCATTCTGTGTTCAACAAATTTAATTTTTTTCAGTTGCAATAGCATACACAGTATTGTTTAATATTTTGCGGTTATTAATATTCGTTTATTGAATTTTACAACTTCGTAATATTTAAGAAATTTCCATAACCAGGCATGCTTAATCGATGTAGACTTGTATTTGCCCCTTCTCAACTGTCTAAATTTCATTGTCCAATACTATACGTCAGTATACACGTTCTCACTGTCGGAACTTCGGCCGTCCAATGAGAGACGATGCCGACAATACTAACAATGGTTATAACAATATTTTCGTACTTACCACGCCCTCCCACGCCATCCCTGTTACGCCCCCAGTCTCAAACCATAAAAGGTACGCAGTTTGTATTGTAGTGCGCCCATTCGTCCAATTTCATAGCTGGAAGCCTTCCCATTATCTCGGAATCGATAATAATCACCCTATGGGATTTAACATGGAGATGAGCGAACTATAGGTAGTAACACATTTTCAACGTTATTGAGGGGCAGATTTTGCATTGAAAGCAGCATAGCTGGCATTCAAACACGAGTTAATTTTTGTCAGGTGGGTCATTGCTCTCGATTTCAACACAATTTAAGCTTTTGTACCGCATTATTATTTTTCCCCAAGTACCTGAAATGTGCCCAAGTATGCTTCAAAATATAAGACATTGACGCAATGGCTTCGTGCTACAATGGTTTACAACCTCGACAATTGAATTGATGTGATGTTTGTTGTGATGTTTGTTGCCTAACTTGGCGCGACACACTAGCGTGTGTCTAGATTGCTTCATGCAGTCAATTTGCCCTTTTTCCCCCCCCCCCCCCCCCATTACTCCCACTGATGTAGTGGTAAACAAAATTATTGTTGGGCTATGGTTAGCAAACGAAGAGTGAGAAGGATGGCCCAGCTACCAAACAATAATCCCCAAAATATTTTTTATGTATTTAACTTTTACGTAGAGCGTTGAACATGAAGCTGACGGATGTTATCCCGCGTTCAGCCAGTCAAAAAGCTTACTGGGAGCTTAGTTCAGTTTTACTAACAGTTGCTTTCCCTGTAGTCAAATGTAGCCACATGTAGTCACATGAAGTCAAATCTATTTCCAATGAGAACAAATGGAGAACTGTCTGTGAATAGTTCGTATAATCGTAGACCCTGCTCCTGTTAACAGTGGCGACGCAGAGGGGGGGGGGGGAGGAGGAGGGGGGATATACAACAGCCAGCCACCAGCGCTGTCGTAAGCACTGATTTCATCCTGTAGACACGAACAATAGCAGTGCTATGACACCTATTCTTGAAAGGCAGTAGTGACGCCAGAACACAATACGATTGCTATATGCCACCCCCCCCCCTTCCGTCCAACACTATGCCTAACTACCAACTTTCTTTTGATGTCAGCTGGGTATTAAAGTTTAATATT
Source organism: Lithobius niger (assembly GCA_023313725.1). NCBI lineage: Eukaryota > Metazoa > Arthropoda > Chilopoda > Lithobiomorpha > Lithobiidae > Lithobius > Lithobius niger. Next base: position 33,922 of record JAHWFP010187324.1, on the reverse strand, counting down.
CGACTCCGACATTTTTTTAGTTTTATTAATACAAACAACTTGTATTTGTATTTTTTACTTGTAAGTTTTGAATAACGGTAAGCAAAAATTTACTCGTGTAGGAATGCCAGCTAAGCTGCCTTCAATGCAAAATCTAACCCTCAAAAACGTTGAAAATGTGTAACTAGTTAGCTAGCTAATTCTAGTCCGCTCATCCCCATGTTAATTTCCATAGGGTGATTATTCATCGATACCGAGATAACGGAAAGGCTTCCAGCTATGAAATTGGACGAATGGCTGCAGTACGATACGAACTGCGTACCTTTAATGGTTTGGAGCCTAGGGGTGTAACGAGGGTGGCGTGGGATGGCGCGTAAGTACGAAAATATTGTTATAACCATTGTTAGTATTGTCGGCATCGTCTTTCATTGAACAGCCAAAGTTCGGACAATAACAACGTGTATACTGACGTGCGTGCCTAGACACACACACTAGTGTATTACGATAAATCTAAACAACGTTGCCAAAGAAATTGTACTCACGTCCAATTCACGAAACATAAACCAAGTCTAAAAACAAAGCAAAATAAACAAAGCCAAAAACTGGTGAAGAGGCCACCAAGTTGAGAGTGGTTCGGCCCTTCAAAGGAGTGATATCAACACACCAAAACTAAAGAAATAAAACAAATTACAACAAAATTAAAACCAAACCAAAAACCTATAAACAGGTGACCAAGTTGAGAATGGTTCGGCCTATAGGCAAAAGGTAGTATCAAATTGTGGAAAACCAATTTCTTGTTGACGTGCCACTTTATTACACATCTGCGCGGTAGTGGAGTTGAGTCTAATACGCAACTTAAAAAAAAGGACTGATATCATATCAAAAACCAAAACTGATAAAAGGGACTGCCAAGTTCCGAATGGTTCGGCCCTTCAAAGGAGTGATATCGACACACCAAAACATTCGCCAACTTAATCGCACCGAATAATACTTTGGACGTTAAATGAAAACTTGAACATTGCTTCCCAAAGTAGCAATGTTCTAGTTTTCATTTAACCTTCGAACTATTAAGCGGTGCGATTAACTTGGCGAATGTTTTGGTGTGTTGATATCACTCCTTTGAAGGGCCGTACCATTCGGAACTTGGCGGCCCCTTCTACTAGTTTTGGTTTATGAAATGATAATGAGTTTACGGGTCTGGGAAAAGAGACCTCAGTTTAAAACTTTGCACTGGGCCCGGGAACAACAAACGCAAATAATATGTCAACACTTAACCCTTCATTGACATAGAACAACCTGACCAGCAGGGAAGCTTCGCCAAGCAGGGATGCATCGGGCAGCGAACGTGACATTGGGAATGCCTTTGACTGTACATACATACTTCGATTTCGCAATACTACGCAATACTACCACGGACCCAACTATATGCCAACAATGTCTCCATGAGTATTATCTAACTACACACTAGAAGATGGTTATTAAAAACATTCATGTAAACAGTTATGAGGTGGAATTTTCGAAAAATTATTTTTAGCTGATTTAAAAAAAAAATGATTTTATGTAAATTTTTTTGCTAAATTATTTTGTTGACTACTGTTTAAGAATTAATTTTTTTTTCAAAATGACTGGTCATTACGCCTTTGTACAACTTACAGAAACGAATTTGCAATATAAACTATACAGTTGTTGGGGGAGGGGAAGAAAAAATTACGTAATTCTTGAAGGGGTGGGAGTTACGCCAAGTGTTACACTGGCGTTACAAGGAGGAGAGGACGGGGGGGGGGGTCTAAATTGCTAGAACAAAGCGTTACGTAATTTATGAGTGCAATAAATGCAGACAAGTTATTTAATAACTCCTGTCAAAGCGATGTTAAGGATGGTAATAAAATAGTTATAGCACGGATTTTGCAAGAATTGACCGGTATAAGTGATTCAATGCACACTTTTGGTGAAGCGACGTCCATAGAATTAGATATTATACAGGATGTTTCTGAAACATATGCAGAAACTTTAAGGATGACTTCCATCATACAAATGAAGTCCTATAAACATGGGTCCGGAATTACTTCCTAAGGGCATTGCGGCCCCTCGAAGGTGGCCCCTAAAACCTTGTTGTAACGTAATATTTGCCGAAACAGTTTGACCCTAGTAATAAGCCTTTGTATGTGAAGTAATAGTAATAAGTAATAGTTCTTGGTTAAAATCGATAACCGCAAGATTTGAACAGTAAATTATTTATATCACGGTTGGGACTTCAGGCTAACTCTTATCTTTATTAATAAAATCAAGTTGTCGCGTAGGATGGACGGCCACAAGACGGCCACAAGACGGCCGCAAGTAATTGATAGAGCACATATCCGTTTTCATTGTCGGTCGCTCGCCCTTTTTCTTTACTACCGTGGGAAGAATGAGCCGCTCGCCCTCTTGCTGATTGTTGAAGCTTCGTTTGTTTAATCCTCCCTTACAATGTCTCCAATTGCCTATTTTAAAATCGAGTTGTCGCGTAGGGATGGACTGCAACTCCACATGCACAAAGGCGTATTTATTTATTTCACATGTACAAACGCGTATTCCAACCATTTTTGCAGCAAAGAATCATATGTAATGTAAGTGTATGGACTCCGGAACAAGGGATACGCTGAATGAGGGAATGAACCAAACGCAAAACTGTGTTTGCTAGCCAGGGTACACATAGACGGGATACACGCATTCCGTAACAAACACATGAGGAAGGAAATCGTCCCAGTGTTTTTAACGGTGCATCAAACACCACCCGTGCGTAGCACGGGCTTCTACTAGTTTAATTAAAACGTTTTGTGTTTGTGAAAATTGCTTCAAGAAATACGGTAATACCTTATGTCTAATGAATGAAGGTCATTCCTTTTTAGTTTGTAGAGGGGGAGGTGGGTGTTAGGCGGACGATTCCTTTGGCAGGTAGGCAGACTGTAGGCTACGCTGAAGTTTGTGAAAGGGGGGGGGGGGGACTTACACGACGCGTTGTTTCGCAAGGCTTGGCTGGGGCGCGTTGATCGTCAAACACGCACCGTGACGTATTTTCGAGATCAAACGCGCGATGTGCTTTCGGAGGGTGCTGCGATGACGTAGACGAGCAACGGGTCCATTTTCCTGCGATGCAGCAACTATTCAACAACACACAGTTGACGGACTGGCCACGCCAACCACTGCGTGTACCTTGCGTTTATACCATGTATTATCTCTTTCCCCCAAGGTTTACACTTCCTGGTTAAAAGAATATTTTAGTTGTGCTCACTTTAAGAAAATAGTTTCATATGTATTAAAGCTTGTAAGCTGATACATTGTGACTTACCGAATTACATTTTGTACAAAATAAGTAATAAAACGTAATCACATGCTAAATGAAAGAACTGCACTGGACGTATGCAAATAATACTCTGGTTCGAATAACGTTAAGCTTTAACCCGAGTTATTTGTAGTAACGCGTATTATCTTTTACTGATTAACCTGTCAATTTAATTGGTCGAGTTCTATTAATATGATGTTTACTTATATTTTCGGGAAGTATCACAGATCAGCATGAGTCTGACAGCATCCCACATTTCTTCAGATTCTTTAGGTCAATTTCTACACGTATCTGCGAAAATGTAGATTTGCCTTGGAACAAGAGTAGATCTAAGAATTTATGGTTGTGGGGGAAGGGGGCGGTAGGGAGGAATAAACCTTTGAAGACCTTGTTTTTGTTATTCCACCGATTGGGGTGATTTTTCCAGACATTGACTTTTTAGTTTAGAGCCCCCGCCCCCCACCCCCACCCTCACCACAGTTTCGACCCTAATGCACTACTCTGTGCTGTTAATGTATGATTTGGATGCGGCCGGAGTTGCAACTTTTATGGTAACTTTTATTAAGACAATGCGAGTTGAGCAAAGCGTTTAAGGGTGATGCTTAAAATCGTCAAAAAGCGTGTCTTCCTAGGTCAGATTTCGATGTCTGAAAGTGCTTTACTTGCAGCACCCGACTGGAAAAGGTTACAGCGTCTCTCCCCAGCCCCCACACATTTACTCCGTCCCCCCCCCCCCCATCCCTCCGCAAAGCATGGACGCTCATTGTGATTTTTAAACTGCAGAAAGAAGTTATAAGCAAAACATTTAAAAAAGAAATGAGAGGGGAGGTATAGATGCCCTGAGCAATGTTCAGGGAAGGGGCGACGGAAGCCTGCCCTCCCCCCCCCCTTTACAAAAAAATACTGCAGTTTTTCCCATGAAAACTGCACTTTACTGCAGTTTTACTCTTTTAACTGCACTTCTCTCATGGAACTGCAGTTTCAGTGACAAAGGGCAGTTTTCAACTGCAGTTCTTGTAGATTGTAACTACAGTTCCACTACACAACTGCAGTTTGTGTGAAAAACTGCAGTTTTCAACTGAAGTTCTTATAGACTGGAACTGCAGTTCCATTACATAACTACAGTTATGTGTAAACTGCAGTTATTAAGTGCAGTACTTGAAAATTGTAACTGCAGTTTTATGAGAGAACTGCAGTTTCTATGAGGAACTGGAATTTGTGTAGACAACTGCAATTTTCAACTGAAGTTCTTATAAACTGGAACTGCAATTCCATTGCGGAACTGCAGTTTTTGTGTAAACTGCAGTCTTCAAGTGCAGTACTTAAGAATTTTAACTGAGTTCTAAGGGGACGAAGTGCCCTTTTCTATTGCAGTTCTTGTAGACTAACTACAGTGCCACTACACAACTGCAGTTTCTGTGATCAACTGGAGATTTTAACTGATGTTCTTGTAGGTTCACTACAGTTTCTTTACAGAACTGCAGATTTTTGTGGTAACTGCAGTTTTAAAGTGCCTTTCTGTGATATGGTGCAGTTTTCAGCTGCAGTTCTCATAGATTTTAACTGCAGTTTGTATGGAAACTACAGTTCCATTACAGAACTGCAGTTTTTATGTAAACTGCAGTCTTCAAGTGCACTAGTTGGTATTTTTTTCTGTGACGAAGTGCAATTTTCATCTCTAGTTCGTGTAGACTAACTGCCGTCACTACACAACTGCAGTTTCTGTGGTCAACTGCAGTTTTTAACTACTGTTCTTGTAGACTGGAAATACAGTTTCATTACCGAACTGCAGTTTTAATGTGCATTTCTCGTAGACTGGAACTGCAGTTCTGTGGCATAACTGCATTCTGTGTCAGAGTGCTGTAATCAGCTGCAGTTCTCGTACATTGTAACTGCAATTCATTACATAACTGCACTTTGTGTGGAAAACGTCTTATAGACTGGAACTGCAGTTCCATTAGAACATACGTGCAGTTTTTGTTAAAACTACAGTTTTCAAGTGTAGTTCTTGTATACTGGAACTGCAGTTTTATTGCATAAAGTGCAGGAAGTGCAGAATTCTATATTCAAGACTAGCCGTCGTCAACAATAGTAGCAGTTTATATATATATATATATATAATGACATTGTTCTACTGCTGCAGTTCTTGTAGATTGTGACAGCAGCTTACAAGTTAAACTGTAGTTTTCAGTTGCGATTATAGACTGAAAATGCAGTTTAATACAGTTACTGGTTTTAAATGAGGTTATTGCGGATGGTAACTTCCGTTACGAAGAGAAGAAACTATATGAAGGAGCATATTTAACAAACTAGTTGAATCCCCGTCAAAAATGACTGGTCCTAGTGTTAAAAGTTGATTACGGTGGGAAAAAACTGCAGAAAATCTTTTTATACACAACATTGAAAATAGTAAATGGCTTCTATGGGCCAGAATTTTTACTGAATAGTAAAATTGAAATACGGCTAAAAACGGGATTAACGGCCCAAACCCGAAAAACGAACTCCCAAGGTCAAAATACATTCTCTTATTAAATTTGAAAAAGATCCGGCGAAGTTAGGCCTAACGAAATCAGCTTAACGTAAAGCCCGTTAACATTGCACAGGTAACCCACGTTTCACCCTTTGTTTAAAACAAAAAAAGAGGCTGTGAAAAGGGCTGCGCTGCTATTATTATGACCTTGGTTATGGTTATTCCTCTCTGCTGTTTAGCGACGGCAGATGGAGTTGGCGGCAGAGGCGTTGCGTCGTGACGTAGGCGTTGCGTCTTGACTTAGCATTGCGTAGTTGCGTAGTTCTCGCCTGTTGGTGCTGTTGCTGGCGTATCTTCCCTCGCGTCCGGTGTTGCTGGCATATTATATGTATGATTTTTCAGTTTGACCATTCATGCTGCAGTAGTCCCTGCCGCACCATCACTTTTATGAGGTTCTACTAATCGAGTTTGGAAAACAGTTGCTGGCCAAGATTGCATGTACCCTAAATCCTCTTACAACCCACTAAATGCCTGTTTAAAAACTAAAATTTAACATCAAATTTTTTTTAAAGCAGATGTACCATGGTAATCTCAAAGGCCGATTTCACTGTTAAATGACGTTTTAATGAGCGAATAGCTTTTCCAACCGCTAGTAAACTCCAGTTTTACACAGAAACTACAATTCCAAACCACATGCAACTGAATTTTAAAGATACTTATAAATAGTTTTTAATGCTAATAATTATAATTCTTTAACTGATTTAATGAACTGATTGTTTATGTTAAGGTAGGTAACTGGCTATGTAGCTTATGAATCATCCTGTCTCAGATCACAGGATTTATTAATGAATTAGATTTAGCTACTTCTAGATTAGACTAGACGCAACTTAAAACTTTCAACTGATAGTAAACTGTAGTTTTACACACAAAAAATTTAGTTCCAAACTGCAGACTACTGAATTTTAAGATTACCGTACTTTTGAATACTTTTTGATGATAATAATTACAATTTTTTAAACTGATTTTATTATTAATATTAAAAAGTATTTAAAGTATTTTTTTTAATTCAATTTTCTGTGGATTGGAACTGCAGTTCCTACATAAAACTGCAGTTTCTACATACAGTAAAACTGCAGTTTTTACATAAAACTGCACTTTACCAGCAGTTGGAATTGCTGTTAAATTTAAAGTTTTAAACACTTTATAAATTATGATGAAGTTTTAATTAAATGTAATGGAGTTCGCAAAGTTTAAAACAAAAGAGACCAATTGATTGTTTAAAATGAAGATCAGCACTGCTTTATTTTAGCAGTTATAATAAAAATAAATATACTACAACCATACTCATCAACTTTAACGAGTGAGTAGGTATATAAGGTTGCTTCATACATGTCAATCTTGTAAGTAAACCATAATGAGTAGCTAGGATCATTAAGGTAAGTGAAATAGGTCGTATGTTAACGAAAAAAAACATTAGAGCTCGTATCCCTATACTCACAGCCGTGAAGGTACACGAATAAAAACGGATTAGAGTTCACTCGTACGCAACGAACTATAATTTGAACTCCAATTCCAGGGAATTCCAATGCCTGTTTTCATGTAATTGTTATGTCAGTAAGTGAACGCAGTTTGTGTTTGTAATGTTTGTTTGTGTGTGTGCTTAATTTGTGTATCATACAGGTTTTTTTATATTTGTCTGTGTTTGTTGTTTTATGTTTTAAGTGTGTTTCGTGTGAGTGGCTATGTTTGTATTTTGAGTGCATTTATAATTTCTGAAAAAGCAGACTCCTAGTTAGGCAGTTTTTTTTGCTTGTGTTTGCTGGTTTCTGTTTCAGTTCAGTTCATGTGAGTACTTACGTGTTCATTTTGTGTTGGTATTTTTTTGAAATATCAAACCGTTTTGTTTGATTGATTAGTGATGTACATGTTTGTTTACGTGTGCATGGAGGCTGGCATGTCACAATCCTTGTTCCCTGGAATTGGAGTTCAAATTATAGTTCGTTGCGTTCAAGTCAACTCTAATCCGTTTTTATTCGTGTACCTTCACGGCTGTGTATACAGGGGTACGATCTCTAATGTTTTTTTTTTCTAAACGCGAAGCCGTTTTTTGTTCAGTTAATTTGTTGGCGTTTTTCGCGTCCTTTTTTTTGAAAGTGGTACTATTTGGTCTATGTTGTGTATGGTATGTCCACCGCCTACCCAATTTTGTTTGCGAAAAAACGGAACATTAGAAATGCGTATTTCTGTTCAGGTTCTGCCCAAGCTTTGGTCTAAGTTCATTATTTGATGGCAACACACTAGCGTGTGTCTAGCTGTCATGTATCAGCTCGATGGATAGTGGATTCTGTATTGTTGCAGGCAGATGCAGTATCATACAAACAATCGCAGAAACAATTCAACTTGCTTCCCGAAGCCTGCATTGAAGAAGAAAATAAGTCATTCAGTCATGTCGGCCGCCCGATTTTGAGCAGGCCTCAAAATTAAAGACTTCACGTTCTATGTTTTAAAACTGAAAGATTTAAGCGAAAATCAAGATCATTTCATTTTGGTTCTCGGCAACGAGTTAAAACGGTAATAAAGAAAATACCACCACAATGTTACTTTCCCCGCGCCCGAGCATCGTTGCATTTTGTTCGAGTGAGCTATAATCGATCTTCTGCACTTCGCGTATTGTTGCTCCATTGTTACGTGTTGTAACATTGTAACATTTTGATATTGTTAGCCGCTCCTCCGCCTCCGGTCCAGTTTTTTAAAATTCTCGTGCGCAAACGAACTCTAATAAGCACTGCCCCGGCCCCGGTTAATACCCTAAACTAATACGAATTAGATTGCTAAATAAAAATACTTTCCACAGTAACTATCGTTCTGTGGATTGCAATTTTGTGAATTTACTGCAGTTTTATAAAGTGCAGTTTTTATGCAGTTTTTATGCAGTTCTTAATTACTGCAGTAATTTAAACTGCAGTTTGTGTTCCATAAAATTGCACTTTAGAACTGCAGTTTTTTTAAGGTCAAAACTGCAGTATTTTTTTGTAAGGAAGGGTCTTTAAAAGACCGATGACAAATGTGGATTTGAACAGATACTCCAAGAAACTCGGGATTACCAATTTCAGAGGTACATATACTAAAGACTTGCTTCCACAACGACGTTGGGCAAACGGAGAGTGTG
>JAHWFP010187324.1:2942-22268 GCA_023313725.1 Lithobius niger | reverse complement strand
CAGCAACATTAATGATTTCTGCCCAGTGCTCTGCAATAATAATTGCTTTGCCGACGAGTATACTGCAGTCGCATCAAAATCGGGTTCAAAAGGCCCTGGTCGGTGTTAATACCTACATTTTAAGCTATACAAATTGAATTAGGTTCATTGGTTCGATCTCTAGGTGAGAAGAAAAGTTTTAGCCCATTTGGCTTTCTGTGTCAAGAATATTGTAGTTACGTCAAAATAGCCTGCGAAAGGCCCTAGGCCTTGTCCAGCCTTACGTTTTATGCTATAGAACTTGAAAATCGGTTCGGTGGTTCGGTCTCCAGGTGAGGGCAAAGAGTCCCAACAACAACAACAACAACAACAACAACAACAACAACAACAAGAAATGGCCATGGACGCTGAACGGTTTGATTGTTGTCATTAAAATTTGTAAGGCAGTGAAAGAGTTACGACACGACCCAAAATACCGAATTTCGTTGGTCTATGTCAATTCTGGGCGAGACTATAGAAGTTCAAAGTTTGACGTTTAACATGGAAGTTCATGCTGAGGCTTAAATAAGGTCCGCTACTGCGGTCCTTGATAGCTCATTTTATATACATCTTATTTAAACTATTAAAGTAGAAAAAAATACAGTTTTACCTTAAACCCAAACATTGTTATTACGCAGCATCTCTCCCCTTTGGTCGGCCTTCATACACAGGAAACTTCCAACCCCGTTTCGTAACCGGAACTTCCGCTCAGGAATTTACATAAGTCGCATGTAGAAAATCTTAAATTCTTTAAAAAACTCTAATAACACGATAAATTAGCTCGACGTCACACCTTAGCATTAAAATACATATCCGTGAGTCCTCGTCGATTTAACGGCTATAATTGCTCTTGAGCTCGAAACGGCTAATCCACTATCTCGGGGGTGAATGGAAAAACTCGTGGGCTTCGCCCACTCGTGTTTCCCTCCACCCCCTCGATATTGGACTAGCCGTTTCTTGCTCGCGAGCAATTATAGCCGTTAAATCGACAAAGACTAAGGGATATCTACTACTTAACATACGGAAATTTAGCATGGCGTTGAGTTAGCATGACGTCACAGCCGTAGTATAACGGCTATTATTCCACTGTATTAGCAGATTAAATACACCCAGGGAGGCACAGAAATGGGGGCGGGGGGGGAGGCGCGATATATCCCCCCCCCTTTCTGTTTATCATTTAACGTTTTTTTTTTCAAGTTGTAATTCCAGAAATTGATTCTCCAGAAAGAGGTACACAAAACGACCCTTTGTGGATAACCCGTAGGACCTACCGGTTTCAAGAGAAATGGGTTGACGGAATGCGCTGCATGGTTTAATTTGAACGAACAATCCACAGGTACCGGTTGATCTTCAAGTCCAAATTTATTTGTTTTGAGGTCATTGCGTGATTACATTCCAAGTCATTCGTCAGTTAGTCATTCTGGGGTTATTGGTTTTGAGTTCTTTGCATGATTTCCTTCCGAGAATGTGAGTTTGCTAGTTATGAGTTCCTTGTATGATTCAAGTGCTAGTCATTCAAGTCCGAGTTTTTTTGTTGTTAGTTCTTTGTGCGATTCAAGTTCGTAGTATAATGCCTGCATACAGTAACGAGGAAATGGAAATGGCCGATATTTCTTTTATGTGTGGACGTGGAAATGGTAATGCTTATGAAGTGCAACGTCTTTACCAGGCTCAGTTTCCAAACCGTTGCGTTCCCCGACCCTCTCACATTTGCATCCATGCATCGACGACTCAGGGAGCATGGCACTGTTCACCCTCCCAATACTGATGGTGGAAGATCTAGGACCGTTCGGACACCAGGAGTCGTAGAGGAGATTCTGGAAATGGTCCATCATACTCCACAGACAAATTTCTGTTGAAGTAGGGGTTTCACCCGTGACTGTTTGGAGAACACTTCATGACCGACTCCTGCATCCATACCATATTCATCGGGTGCAGGCATTGGTAGACCGAGATCATGCACCAAGAGTGGAATTCTGCCAATGCTATTAGGACAGTGCGCTATACTATAGGAACCCCCTTTTCATGCTTATGGTTTTGTTTACAGACGGTCCAGTTTATGAAAGGATGCTATTATGATATGAAAATCCCCATGCAATTGTGCAATCGCGGCACCAGCAGACATTTTCTGTAAATGTATGGGGGGAAATAGTGGGGGATCATTTGATAGGGCCATTTTTCCTGCCGCGTTACCGGAATGGTGAAACTACCTAGACTTCCTGTAACATGATTTGCTTGGTTTTAAAGAGGAGGTGACACTGCATGTACGACAACATGGCTATTTTATGCATGATGGTGCTCCTGCACACTTTCGCATTATTGGACGGGAATTTCATTGGAAATATATACCCTAATCGGTGTATTGGTAGAGGGGCACCCATTGGCTGGCCCGCACGTTCACCAGACTAACACCTTAACTTCTTTCTTTGGGGGCATTTGAAGACACTCGTCCACAGAGAGCCAGTTCAAAATGTTGAGGTACTCCGTGAGCGGATAGTGGCTGGTTTCGAAACGGTACGAAATACCCGTGGTATCTTTGAACGGGTACGACAGTCAATGAGACGACGCATGGAAGCATGCATTGAGGCTGGGGGAGGACATTTTGAACACTTCATTTAAATGCAATGTTCCGTAATTTGTTTATAACTCTGTGAGACAACATCAGCCTTGATGTTTTTATGCTGTGAACGTTAGCATAAAGTTTGTCCCTGGGGTGGGCGGCAGAGACCATTGATTGGTCCTGGTTGACAGCATGTGATGAAAATCCTCACTGGTACCTTTTTTGGCTTGTGAAGGTCAACCAGTTCCTGTGGATTACGTATAACAAGCTTTTCTTCGTTCAAATTGAACTATGCAGTGTTTTCTGTCAATCCATTTTTCTCGAAACCGGTTGGTCCTAAAGGTTTTACGCAAGAGGGTCGTTTTGTGTACCGCTTTTTGGAGAATCCATTTCTGGTAATACAACTTGAAAAGACGTTGAATGATAAACAGAAGAGGGAGGGAGGATAAGTCGCCCCAAAACCCTTTTCTGCCCCTCCCTCGGTTTATTTAATATGATAACAGTTAAGTGGAATAGTAGCTATTAAGATAAAGAAGAAGACGGCGTTGAGCAAAGCTCAAAGACATCCACCCCCCCCCACCTCCCAGAAAAGAACCCGAAAGGATTAGCCCCTCCACGCATCAAGGCGGGCCTTAAGGCAAGAAAGGTTGGGTGCTGACACAACAGAAACCGACAGAGAATTCCATGGGTTGACCACCAGCTTATAGAAAAAAGCGTTGTCTAATATTGTGTCGGGATAATTTTCCCCTCAATTTAAAATGATGTCCACGAGTACTGTTAGTTCTAAGAAGAAAAAAAATTGGAATAATCAATATTGAGAAGACGGTGAAGAAGCTGGTAGGTAAGCTCTTTCCCCTATCAAAGCTTTCTTGTATGGAAGGCAGATGGAGGCGCTGAAGACGATCGGAGTAAGTAAGTTTCCCCACAGCTGGACACCATTTGGTGAGTCTGCACTGGGACTTTTCAAGTTTGTCAAGGTGAGAGGAATAACGAGGGCGACAAACCTGTGAACACTAATCAAGGATAGGGCGAATGAAAGTTTTAAAACCATGGCAAAGAGGTGGGAATCAAGATAGGAGAATTTTTTTAAGGCGTAGTGAGCTTTGTGGAAAGCTTTGCGAGTGACATTATCAATATGTTGATCAAATATAAGTTTATCGTCAACGATAACACCAAGATCTCAGTGATAAGTAACTTGCTCTAGCTGCTGACCAGAGAGATAATTGTTGTTGCGGCTGTTGTTATAGCCAAAGTGGAGGACTTTCCACTTCCGAGGATTTAAAGAAAGTTGGTTAAGTTTAGCCCAGTTATACACAAAGTTGAGACCGAGTTGAAGAAAGTGATCATTGGCGCATCCAAGCAGTTTCAAGTTGTCTGCATGTTCCAAACTTGCAGTTTGGCAGACAGGTCAGACATGAAAATATTGAAGAGAAGTGGTCCGAGAACCGACCCCTATGGCACTCCAGAGGTGACAGAGAGCCAAGGTGCAAAAGGTGCCAAGGTGCATTGCTGTGGCTCAAACAGTTTCCGAGATATTATGTTGGAACGGGGTTTTAAGGACCACCTTCGAAGGTGCCGCAGCGCCCTTAGGAAGCATTTCCGGACACATGTTTGTAGGACTTTTTAACCTTCATTTGTATGGTGGAAGTCATCTTTAAAGTTTCTGCATAGGGTTTCCGTATGCTACGACAGGTGTTGGTTTATTTGTCATCTCATTGCAGTTTCATTTCTCTTCAAGTAAGAACGGTGTCAAAATATTTGAAGGCAGTATTAAAGGTTTAACTTGGACAAACACTACAGTACCGTTATGGTATCAAAACTCGATAGTAAAATTAGTATTCATTCCTGCTTGACCTCAATTTACTTAAACCTTACCTTAAACATTGCTAACGATATCGTTTTAGAGGGCTGTATCCGGTTTGACCTAAGTCATCCATGTTAAAATATTTGATGCTCAATGTCTAAACCGTTTTTTAAACATTTTAAACACCATTTGATGAAATGGTCTATTGGGCTGTTAAATTTGGTAGATTTTTGGAAAGCTTAATACATGAACTCATATTATGCTGTATAAAGCAGAATTACTAAATAATGTGCAAACGTATTACCCAGAAATTGTTAAATTGTAAATTGTTAGTGCTAGAGGAACTGTACTAAGTAGTTTAAAGTTGTCCCTCGATGGTTGCAACGAGATCCATTTTCCAGGCTTTTTTTCTTAGGACGATTCACGGCCTATATCATTCATTATATTATTATAAAACTGGATAAGAGAGGACTCTGACTGTCTGCTATATCCGTTACATTACCAATAATTTGCTTGCGATCGTAGGTTCTGAAATCAAATGCTGTAAAAATGCTAACTGATCACCGAATGAAAACTGTAAAATACTTGCCGAAAATTACGAATTGTTGTGATAAAATACAAACCCAGTCTGAAAATTACTCAAGATGTCAAAATGGTGGTCATGCTTGTGCATTTCTCCAAACAAAACTGTCTATCTACTCGGTTCTGTTCCATTACGTACGGAGAGGTTATTGGCAAGCCCTCGCTCACGACAGTGATGGTACCACTGTTGGGAGCACTAATTTTGAGGGAATCGTTAGAACGTATTTCTTATTTCCGCAATGGATGCCCGATGAGGGAATAAAAGTTTGCAAATATCCAGCTTGATTTGCTATGGGGTTTCAACCGTCTTCACGCCGTAAGTACAAGTTTGATTCAAATTTTAAAGATGGCTGGCCGAATCTGGGGATATTTACAAGCGACTTGTATAGTGTGGTATCGGTGGACGACTAATTCGCCAAATACAAGGCATTTCACAGCGAAAACATTCCAATGCAAAAAAGTATTTTTCGACCAGGGTGAATGAATCTGGATATGCAATTTGAGGACAAGGTGAGCTCCACTTCGGTCTAGTTATGTTCACAACTATTAAATTTAGCCTCAAGCTAGTGCAAGGCTTGCAAAACTGGAATTCCGACCCCAGAAAATTTTAATATTATGATCTGAAGCAAGCTAAGAGGACGCTGTAAACAAAACATCATGACATCCTAATAGTACGTCCAAATTCCCTAAACCACTAGACACATATATATTTTTTTGTTTGCAGTGGAGGCAACGATTGTGACTCTTCGCCATCCGATCTACGTAGTTGGATCAACATGGCCGGAAACATTCCAAGATTGTCTGGATTTACAAATTGGTGGATCAGTGAACGAAAGATCAGTACCAGTCGTTGGTCAGTACTGTATTGCCTACTTCCTGCATCCTGATCCTGATCAACATACTTATGAGCAGGTAAGTGACTAAGCATTATAAGTGTTTAATTATATATTTTACTATTGATCTGTGAGCATATAATAGCCATCCTGAGAAGATGTTCGCGGGGAGGGCGGGGGTCGGGATCGGAGTTATGAACGTTAACAGGGCCAGCCTTAACCTTGGTTGGCACTAATGAACCAAGCTGTCGACGCTCCATTAAGCCTCATCTCCCCCCTCCTTAACCTTGTAATTTTTCGTCCCTACCGTTATTATCTTAGTTTTTTTGCAAACTTGTAATTTTTAGCCCTATTAATTGTATTCCTTACCTTTTTCATACTAATCGTTTTCCATCCTTTCATTTATTTTACATTAAAACTTTTCAGGCCTGAATTCATCACATCCTTACAATATTTACACTAAACTTTTGACATCAGTATTCACGGACCTGTACTTTTTTACCCCCACGTTTTTCACCCCAATCTTTTTCTTCAAATTTGTACTATTTCTCACCATTTTAATGACCACTTATTCACGTCCCGTGCAACATATGGCTCCTGTACTTGGCCGGATCACTGTGCAGTCGTATTACAATTCTTCCATTTGCAATCTGTGTCCAAGTTGTCGATTTAATCTCGTAAAACAATAAAATTGAGCAAAGGGATTCGGGGATTCTGAGATTTAAATACCAAAATTAGCCACACATCATTAATCAGGGAATCAATCAGTAATTAATATACAACTAAAATGTTTGACAAACTACACCACACCTATCAAAAGTATTTCCCTTAGCGGCTGAAGATCTGTAATTGACAAATTCTACAAATTCACCAACCATATGAGTATTTACGCTTTATTTTCACCCGCCAGTTTTCATCCCCACATTTTGAGTTACCATTTTCAGTCATATTTTATTGCTACCTTTCTTCAGATCTGCGTGTATCTGATATCTTTTCTTCAGACCTACAGTACTAATAAGCGCCAGGCTAAGTGCTTTGCCAACATTATTCATAGCCCTCTTATTTCGTCACCATATTTCACGCTCGCAGACCTGCAATGTTTTCCCGCAATAGCTTTCAGCTAATTTTTTGCAACCTTTTTTTTTGTTTGCTGAAGTTTGACCCTTCAGCCTGAGTTGGTGCTGGAAAGACGCTGTCAACAGCAGACAGAAGATATTTTGCCGGGTAAAAAATGCGTTTCTTTGCTAAAGCATTGTAGTTTGCAGGAATGGCTATTTACGTAACTCGGTTAAGGTTCAGCTGCCTTAAGTAAAAACAACAACAATAATAACAACGTAACCTTGTCGTTTATTAACAATGGTTTTAATCACGCAATTCTCTCGCTTCGCTCGATCCGCTCATCGTCGCGGGAAACACCACCCAGTGATTGATGAATTGAAGAAGCTGGGGGGGGGGGGAGATTGATGCTTAATGGCGCATCGACAGTTAGGTCATAAGCGCATACCTCAGTCACAGTGCTTTGGCCCGGGTTGCCACTGCGGCACATCACAGAGATGTTAAACAAACCACAAGTCTAGATATTATCATACATTTGTACATCCTGTAAAAATAAAAAAAAAATAAAAAAACGGACTGGAAAAAAGACGTCCTGTTTAACCTCGACGTTCTGGCATTTTGCTCTATCTGACTGGAGGTCTGTTTGCTCCATTTCGGCCAAGTGCACGAACCGATTCGAAAAAATACATTGGCCAGAAACTAGGGATATTCTTTGAAATACGTGTTGATGAGGTATGTACTTGATTTTGTTATAAAACCATTTTTTTTTTTGTAGTGGTTGGGGCTGGGGAATGCAAGATTCGAGGTAAAGCATCGAGCAGAAATCATACAGCGGAGCAGTTATGCTAGACATCCCGAATTTTCTTGTTGAGGGTTTGGGGCAAGCGAAGCCTACCTGTTCAGAGAACTTCTACACCATTTTCCGCAAAACCCGTACTTTGGTGATTTGAAGAGCTCTCAGCGGTATGCCAAAATCGCCATGAGCACGAGGCATCACAGGGTCCTTTTCTTCCCGACAATGTCTGGGATGGTTGAGATCAGGCTCCAATCCGAGACCTCTGTCATATGAAACAGTCATGCTAACCATTTGGGTACCTTGCCCCATGAAAAGCCCGAACTGAGTAAAGCAAGTAAAAGGGTTGCCTTTCTATAGGTTTTCTGTAGGAAATTTAGGTTTAGGTTTTGTGTGGAAATAACTGACATTCACATCCATCTGAAGGACGATTTCTGGCTTGAACTCCTCTTCTTTGTTGTTAGGTGTTAGATTGTTCTCGCTGCATCTGGAACCCTTTGTATTTCGTGAGCAGGTCCAGGTGGTATGGAAGTCAAGGTTAGTAGTGTGAATGCGATGGCGTTATTTCTGCCATCTGTTGATCTTGAAATATTCGTGGGTTGGCAGGAAGGCGTGTGAAGTTGAAATATTAGCTCAACAGTTCCCCGTGTTTCTGAGCATCGGAGAACTCAGCTGGACAGAAACATAAGTTTCTATTTCCAGTTAACGAGTTAAATCAGATCAAGGGACTCTTACGACAGGTCGTTTATCAGTGCCAGTCATAGCTGGAACCACGACTTTAATGCTCTGGGCAGGAAGCTGTGTGTGTGTCAAGCAGCCAACACACTCTGCGAAAGACCCTACACCGATCCTCAGCCTGAGGATACCCACCAACTAGCGTTCCTTATTAACCAAGTTTTTAGGAAGAGTTGCTTTGCCACCTACCATGCCATGAACTGGTTCACACGTGCTCTGTTTAATTCCACACTTCTACTACGAGAAGTTGTGCTCAATACAGCGTCCAATCTTCACGACTCGACTCGTCACCTCCTGCAAAATCAACCCACCCATGAGTCTGAATCTTTGTTGCGTGGATTAATCCCTAAAGTAGCTCCACATTTGGACATCTCTCGCAAACCCCGTTATAACAAGAATCACCTGAACAAAAAGACAACGATCTGCCTCATCCTCTAGGACGGACCAACCTACAGATGATCGGAAAGCAGTAAAAACGCCTGACACTGCTCCACCTGCACTGCTACGATCTACATCGCCCTTTCCGTCTCGCCTCCCTGGAACGCGGACGCGGTCGTTCTCTGGGTAGACCATCAACTCCCGACAGGCCACAACGCTCCTCTTCCCGTCCTCGCAACAGAGGACGGGACACTTATTGACATTCCATCTCCCCCACAAGAATTAGGGGGACGAATTCGATTCTGTACCAAAGCTTGGCAAGAGGTGACCTCAGATCCCGTGATCCTATCAATCATTTCTCATGGCTTCAAACCAAAGTTCTTGACAAAACCCCCTGACAAGATCCATCTTGGGAACTAGAGGCTCCAGCTCCCACTCTGCTACGAATGGAAATCATGCCCCTTCTTCGCAAACATGTCATCCGCATAGTGTTACCTCCATTCACTCCAGGATTCTACAGCAGCATCTTTCTTTGCAACAAGAAATCGGGCAGATCACGCCTGATTTTCAACCTAAAGCCATTGAATCAATACATCCTCAACCCACACTTTCAAATGCAAACGATCTCTTCCATCCGGGATTCGTTACAACCCAACGAATCTAGATCTAGCGGACGCATACCTTCACATCCTGCTTCATGCGTCTGTCCGCCACCTCTTCCGTTTTCTATTAGACGGCACAGTGTTCGACTTTCTCTGCCTCCCCTTTGGTCTAAACGCAGCTCTACGGGTTTTCACCATGTTTCTCCATCCCGTCCTCGTCTACCTACACCAACAAGACATCCGCATCCACGCCTTTCTCGACGACTGCCTTCTCCCATACACTGACCCCGCTGCTCTCTCTAGCACTCTAAAGGACATCGTGTCTCTTTTCATCACTTGAGACTGGGAATAAATTTCTCGAAATCTCGACTCCAACCTGCTCAATCCTTCGTTTTTCCTAGGAGTACTTTTCGATCTCAAAGAGGCAACAGTCATGCCATCCCTAGAACGCATAGAGGATCATCTGCACTCTGCTCGTGCATTTGCCCGCCTTTCTCTACACACATTCCGGGACCTTGCGTCCACCGTTGGGACCATCGACTCCTTTGCGGACCTAGGCGTACGGCAGGTGGATGGCTCGTCCATTCCACCACTACCGATCTAATCTATGGGGAGATCTTCGCCCCCCACTGACTCTACCACCTCAGCCTCTCGGATCTCTCTTTCCTTTGGACGTTTTTCAATGGTGGACGGACGTCACCAATCTCACCGCCACTGTTCCTCTTCACGAACCTCTTCCAGAAGTACACCTCTTCACAGATGCATCCCTAACAGGTAGGGGAGCTCACATCAACAATCTTACAGTGTCAGGTACTTGGCCAAAGGGAATGATATTTCACATCAATCACTTGGAACTCCTTGCGGTCCTTATGGGCCTTCGCCACTTCCAGGACCACGCAACATGGCAGATGGTTCAAGTTCATACAGACAACACAACAGCCGTCACGTATCTACGAAAGGGGGGTGGGGCTCGCTCCCTGTCCCTCCATCATGTCACTTCCCAGATCTTTCAACTGTGCATTCAACTACGTGTCTGTCTTCTACCTCTTCACATTCCAGGATCATTGAATGTGATTTCGCAGACTCTTTCTCGGCGGACACAACCAACCAGCAAATGGACACTTCATTCAACTGTTTGCTCCATCCTATTCCATCTCTGGTATCACCCAATAGTCGACCTCTTTGCCACGAGGTACAATGCCAGACTTCCCCTGTTTGTCAGTCAGTTCCCAGATCCTCGCGCTTGGGCAGTGGATGCATTAACAATGAATTGGGATCACCTCTATGCATACGATTTCCCTCCTCCTAACCTCCTGCCAGTCGTGCTTCGCAAAATTGCCAGCTCTCAAGGACGGTTCCTTCTAATCGCACGGAATTGGCCAGTAGCAGCTTGGTTTTCGCTCCTACTCAGCTTCCTCACTGACTCTTCCCGCTGCCTACCAAATCGTCCGGATCTCCTGTCCCAACCTCCATCGATCCTCCATCCAAACCACCGAGCGCTTTCACTTCACAGGTGGCTACTATCGTCCAACTCCTCCGAACATCTGGCATTCTTGAAGATGAGGCCACTCGCATTGCATCACGAGCCGTCCGGTCCTCTACCAACAAGATTGATAAGTCACTGGAAACGATGGCTTCATTGGTGTATCTCGGAACAGATTGATCCAATCCATCCCCCTTTGTACGACTTCCTCCGGTTCCTCACTACTTTATTCAAAAGCAGATTAAGAGGTTCCACGATCCTGGTTTACCGCTCCACACTTAATGCTGTCTTCAAAGCAGCTGGTAACATGAACTTCCTTACCGACTACAGGATCTTGTCCTTAATTCATTCTTTCCATGTGGACCGACCCCGAATGTCCAGACAGTTTCCGGATTGGGACTTATCCATCGTCCTCACGGCACTCGTGGCCGTGCCTTATGAACCAATGCACTCAGCCAAACTCAGCCATGTTACAAGCCATCTTACAAAAAAGTGTTTCTCGTAGCTCTGCTGCCTGCCTTCGTTGCAGTGAATTACAGGCCTTATCTGCTACAGAAAAAGACTGCTTCTTTCTACCTGATTATGCTGGGGTAACCTTGACTTAACAAGCGTCGTTCCGTGCCAAGACTCAGAAACCTGATGAAAGGACGCATCCCTTTATCATCCCATCCTTGTCCTCCATCTTAGGGGATGAAGAAGAACGGTCCCTATGCCCTGTTTGGGCGATCCATTTCTACCTTCAAGCATCCATCCGCCGAGGATGATCACAACTTTTTCTACCTTTTACGAATAAGGTCGGCACCACTTCCACTCGCATGATTGCCACTTGGCTAAAGAGTGTCATCGTCCAAGCCTACGAAGCACTTGATATAAATTGTGTCTCTGTAGGCATCCACGAACTTCGTGCAATCTCCACGTCCTGGGCTCACTACAGCAACATCCCTGTCACCGAAATAATGGAAGCTGCCTCCTGGAGACATCCTACAGTCTTCACGTCCTACTATCTCCGGGACATGTCCCATCAAGAAGAGGGACTTTACCGTATCGGCCCGTTTGTTGCCACCCGACGTACACTTTAACCCCCCTTTTACACACTGAATTTTCTGTGAGGGGAACCGGTCGCTACCTGAGGGTACTTGAGTCAAAATGGCGCCCGCTGCCTTGACAAATTCTATGGGATTGCTTTAAAAAAGGTAATATTTTCAAGGCAACCAGAAACTCCAAAATACCAGTGTTACCTGGTTGATTTTGGTTTCTGATGCCTGTTGAAAATATACATTACCTCGGTCCCACCCTCCTCCCCTCTTGACGCCATTTTAGAGGTCCAAAATGGTGAGCTTGCTGCTCCGCTTCGGCTTTATATGAAGGAGGCTGCTCAGTAGGATGCGCAGTAGGTAGCGAACCGGATGGACTCCTACGAAATATTTTCTCTAGATTGAACAGCATTTTGAGAAGGAGAATGATTTAAAAAAAGGTAATGGATATTTTTAACAGGCAGTAGAAACCAAAATCAACCGGTAACATTGGTATTTTGGAGTTTTTAACAATACCAAGTGTAAATTCAGCCCTTTTAGAGTATATAAATTCCTCCATCTCTTTAAGAGTGGCTCGCATGTTATGCTTTTCATAACATTGTCTATGCTACAGTTGGTACGATTGTTGACAACATTATTATTAATATTTCCCTGCACAGAGTTGTTGTTTGGTAATGGTGGTTATTAGCTTGGAAGTTTGCGGCGCGCTGTCGACAACGTTACGGTGGGCTGCTTCATTGTAAATATGTTGGGTTGTATTCGTGCACACGGTTGATCAATGTCCAAAACCAAAGCACATTTTGCATCTGAGTCCCCTGGGAAACTCAGCGTTTCTACTTTAATTGCAGGTGCTAAACGCGTGAGAATCACTTCGACAGTATACACAAAAAGTGGGACGCCGAGGTTACTGTTGGGGTTCTGGTGGGTTGTCGGATTTCAGGCGCCTATCTGTTCTTTCTTTAGGAGGGCAAGAGCCAAGATGAGGGTTCATGGCAGCTGCTCGTTGATGACCTCGAAGATGTCTTCCTGATACGCTGTTGTAGATAGTACGACAATTTACACAATGGTGTTGTAAAACGTCATCGCCTCTTGATTGTAGATGTAAGGAGAAATAGTAGTAGTAGTCCCTCAACTGGTGGATGGTGATAGTCCCCGAATACAGCTAATGATTGGTTTTGTAAATGGGTCTCAACATGATAGAAGGGAAATTCCTGGCACGGCTATGTAAAGCAGTCCAGTAATTAAGTTTGAACTAATGCTATCAGTAGAGCTCTGCCAGAGCATATTAAAGACTCCCTTGCAACGGTAAATGAAGGGGTGTTGGACGTCCCTTAAGTTCCATACACATGCTTCATTCTGTGTTAGTGGAAAGCCTGTAGTTTTTCCTTCGTCCATTAGGCCTCGTGCTCTTCTGATATAATTATTTATGTCTTAGGTGTTCTTCATCGCTAAAGTAGTTCTTTCAGGAGGTGCATGTGATGAAGCGGGCAAAGTCCTGAATTAATCTTTCCCATATAACGTATGCTCTGATGACTGCAAGGAAATGCACAGCTAATGAAGTGCCCACAGTTGCATGAGAGCAGTCTTGCATTTTGTGTTCCTCTGGTTCCAGTTTGCTATTTCAGCAAAAAACTTGCTCAAGAACATCTGGCAACCATCGTTTCTACTGTGCAAGGTAGGTAAACTAAGCTCCCCAGGCCTTAAAGTAGTTTGGTCTAGTTATGGTTGGTATTGCCTGTAATTGTGGCTGTGATTCTCACTTTCCCGTTCAGTGGAGGGTGAGGTCCATACCACTTCGCCATGTTCCAACATATTTTTCTTTCTCTTTTTCAATGATATACGGATGAAAGGGAAAGAAAGGTAAGTCGCTTGAATAATTTTGGTTCGAAAACGTAGGTATTAAAATGTAGTGGAACGAGACTGTCAGACATAGCATCGAAATCGTTCTTCTTGCTATCGAAGTTGGTGCTTCTTACTTGACTTTCACCATGAAAGGCCTGTTACCTACAGCACATTGTCTACCAAGTGCTGCTACGAAATGTAGATGAAGATCACTATGCTACCTTGACTGTAGGAGGACGCTGGGGGTTATTCCAGGTCCAACTGACTTGCGTGGAGTCCCAGTCGATTTCTGTCCAATTAGAAGAGTAGAGGGTCGGAGCTTCTAATCTTGAACCACGACCTCATGCCAGGATCTCTCAACTCCGTGATACTTGGTTGATTAGAAGGCTGTGTAATAGTAGTAGTAGAAACTGCTACCAAATGTAGGAAGGGTGTGGTGTGAGCGTTTGGACATAGCCCTAGATTATTCCTTACACAGGATCAGATTCATCCGCAGCAAGCAGTTAGTCATCGCTGGCAGGGAGCGGTTGATCCTCTCAACCCATGGCAGACTGTGATTCCGAAGTTCCACAGTTCTCCTTCACGACGTAAAGGAGGAAAAGGGCTGAGGGGATGAAAAGTTACTAGTACTGGCTGTGGTGTCGTGATCAGTACATTCAGGGAGAAGCAAAAGGCAGATCAGATTCGCTCTGAGTAGTAGTTTAATTAAGATGTGCATATTCAATCATTGGGGGGTACAATGACTCAGTTGACGTCTTTAACTCGTCGCCATTTCTCTTTTCTACGTCTCCGACTACAAGCTGGATTAACTTACGTTTACTCGTGGATTACCTCGTGCATCGATTACTTGGTAACCTTCGTTTTGGGTTATAATCCGTATTGCGAAGTTCACTAGTCACTTAGGCAGGCCCATGATTCGATGTCCGGGTAGATACCATTTTGAATGAGACAGGTATCTCAATGGATAACAGTTGAACTCTTTCAATACAGTCCCATCTGTAACTAGCCAAAAGCTTATTTTGAAGAAAATGAACTTAAACATTTGACTGTACCTGTAGCTCACAAATTTTAACAAATCTTTAAAAGGAACATTCATACAAGTCTTTTGGTACTGTCTCATAAATCACCCAAAAACATTTATTTTAATTGTAGTGGGACTTTCAGCTGCAGTAATTTACTGACGCAACTTTGTCACGCCCGAATTTCCCACTCACTTGAATGACAAATTTGTACTTGTAATTTGCTTTTATTAAATATGCCTGTATTCAGGTTATTTTAAACAAATTGAGCATAGACTAGATTATTATTTTTAATAAAAATGGTGTAAAATTTTACTACAAAAAGAGCGCTTTTTTTTTTTACAAAAAAAATAATCAGCGAGCCTCTGAACACTAGTGATTGTGGAGATTCCAGTGATTATAGCAGTTCACTACAAAAATTTAAATTACTTCAGTTAAAATATGTATCTCAGTGATACAAAATTGTAACTGTAATTTGTTTGTTTATTACATGACTTCGTTTTCAGAATTCCTCTAGACACATAAAAACTTCCAACCTCCAAGTCAGAAGAATCACTGCTTCGTTCCTGGTCGTTTTGAAGCGGTAGATTTAAATCTAAAACGTTAAAATTCGCATGTTTTCGTGCTCGATGGGGTCAGAAATTAACTTCGTGCGCTGCCATTGCTGCCTGCAACCAGTCTTCCTTCCTTCCTTAGAGAGCGCTATTCTCATTGGTTGAGCCGGCTGAGCAAGCTGCAATTGGTCTTCTATAGATAGAGCTGTGTAACCCGTAGGAAAATGTGTTTTACACTTCTGTCACTTCCTCTTTTCATTATTTTGACTGGTCGGTGACGACATCTGTTTGTGGTTTTGGTTAGTTCCACGTACTTACAATTATGTAACACCAAATTCTCAAAAAAATGGAAACTGTCAGTTACAACCTTATAACTTTGGGGCAGCGAGGTATCTCAATGAACAACAGTTGAACTCTTTCAATACAGTCCCATCTTTACAGAAATAGGTTAGGCTTACATTAGAAAACAAAATGGCGGAGCCTAGCTGCCCACTGCAGCTTGCAGTCAAAGAAAACTCACGTCTTAAACCAAGAGAGAGGAGCAGAAGATGAGAAGACTGACTTAATTGGTTGAATCATAGGGAGGGAGACAAGATAGGCATCAACAGAAGGGATGGAGGTGAACAAGGAATTTAACAATGAAAAGATAGAAAAAAGTGCAGGAACAATGTCTAATTACATGATTGCTAGACACATTAGTCGATCAGAGACTATCGCATTGTTGTTACACTCCATTGTTGCGAATAAAATGATGACGAGAAGTGCATTAATGCTCGCTAAAACCCTTTGAACACTCTGATATCTAGAGGGTCACTATTTAGAATGTAGACGTAGCTTTTTCGCATTGCGTGTGGTCAAAATTTGGAATTCTTTACCAGACGAAATTGTCACCTCGCTCACAATTCATACGTTCCGAAGCCGCCTCAGCTCGTTTAATCTAGAGCTTTTTATGCGTCGGTCTTATCCTCCGAGTTAAATATGTAATCTTGCATAATTACGCTCTTTTTATGTTTGTTCCCATCCCATTAAACTTTGGCTGCCTGTTAGTGACCCACGGTCCTTGCCTGACCTGCTGATAGTGCAACAAATTGTTTTATTTTTTTTATTATTCATTTTTAAATGGTGACAATTCCCATTTTGGGGATGCTTTTGTTTTTAGTACTTATCATTACCATAATTTGTTCTACATAACGAAGTTTTTTAAACCATCTCATTTGATCATCTGCTTTTATTTTTACTTCGGCCGCTCCTCCACGTCCCGTGTCCAACACGTTTGGCGATGCCATCGGGGGCCTTAGCGTCCCTGGCAGGTCTAACCTTGGTGGTAAGGCATTCGTGTCCACATTCCTAATCCCCTCACCTTCCCTTGCCGGCCAACTTCTTTCATTACATCTGATTGTCTTCTGTTTTTAATTTAGGCTGGCTGTTAGCGATCTTTGGGTCCTTGCCAGACCTGTTGCTATCGTGACAAATTATTATTATTATTATTATTATTATTATTATTATTATTATTATTATTATTCATCCGACAAGTTTTATACATTACAAAAGCCAAACGTACCAAAAGGCCACTCAACGACTGGCCAACACTCAACAGGTGTTGGTAAGACGGAGTTAAAGTTCGGGTTGTGTGGAGGCTTAAATGCTCCCAAACAAAGCAAAACAATTACAAGTTCCTGGACGTTTACAATGGTAACCCAGTAACGGTGGTAATGTGGCAGTGGACAACTCACACATCAGAAGCTTATGATGCTGGAGAGCATCTACAAGTAAACAAGTAATGGTTGTAGCATCGAGTAGGAACACGTACCTGTGGCCGTACAACTGCTCAGAGGGAACAGCTATCACTTGGCCACTAGGTCGTATAATTGCTTTAACATGCCTACTTAAAAGACTACAAACAACATCATTCGAACAACAACGAGTCACCTATTGTTGTAGCCGCTTTCTTCCATTGTTGTGGCCGTGCGTGATCATACCGTGTATACTTCCTGATTACAGCCAAGCAGCCCTTAGACCAAATGGTACCATAGTTGCTGATGATTCGCAAACCTGCAGCGGCATTGTCGTTCGCTGTGTGTGATTTTGGGTACGTTCAAGCACCTCTCATAATGAAGCGAGGTTACTATCACAAGTATGTAGAATGGATATTGCAACAATGGGTTACTGTAACCGATTTAGTGCACACATTTAGTTGAGCGACGTCCGAGGAGCTGTGGAGGGAGCAAAGCCCTCGAGGATTATCTATACCTTCGAGCCTTAATAGGGCTAGAAAATCTGAAGCAGCTACCAAAAGTAGTCTATTGGTTTATTAAGGTGGTATTATTGTAAGACTTATAAAAGTGGGCGGGTTAAGTGTGCAGCCATTGTTGCGTATTGTTAAGCAGTGTTGAAGTGGTTTGAATACGAGATTTGTACCATATTTTTTTAGTAGGGTGATAATAATTATAAATTCGTACAAATTTTTTCACAATAGTTTCTTCGTTGTTTCTTTCACAGAGGCTGATTGGATCAAAGAAATACCCGATGTTATCTCAGGCCGAAACCATTCCGAATTTAGGGGTATGCACTCCTTCGTCATGCTCAGCAGAAGATATCAAGCTCGTCTTTGAACAACGTAATTACGGTCATCAGTTCCTTACCCATTTTGTTTAATTTGTTTGATTTTACTGAACCAACTACAACACTCAAACAGTTTTTAATTTAGAGGACATGACAGTACTAAGTGGAATGGTGGTAACGGAATAAACATATGATGTGGCCGGGAATAATATAAAGTAGGGCTCTAAGTCTCTAAAATTAGTCCACCCCATCTTCCATCCTTGTTTCGTGACCCTACCTACTCACTTGTCGAACTAATGACCGTAATTACTTTCATGGAGAACATAATAATAACAAATCAATTTAACCGCAGATTGGAAGGGGTGAACAACTTAAGGGGTGAAGGGGTGAACCACTTATATCAGTTTCAGTCGTTAAAGTTAAAAGGTTAATTGCGGCAACAATTCAACCCTATTCAAGAATTTGCCTTTGCAAATTTTGGTCAACAAAACTTAAAGCGGTTAAAAGAACGCGCCTGTACTGCCTCCTCGGACAGAGAGTTTCTTGGACAGACTCTCACAGCAGAATACCAGTAAAAATTATGCTGTATCGGTTTCACACTAATAAATGCAAGTGTAAAAACATCACTTGGTGGGATTGGTCCGAGTAAATGGCAATTGGCAGCATTAATACGATTTTGTAAGGAACGAGTTTCCTTTCTTAAATTCAAGCCCGACTGTGATAGAAACTGTAGGTCTCGCTTCCCTGCTCCAATCCAGTGAAATGGTGAAAGATCCCATGGTATTACTTTATTATCCTGGTCATCATTCTGGCGATGTTGAATGAAGTATAGTAGAGCTCGGGAAGCGATATTTATTTCTCCTATAATTGTTACTGGTTGTGTTGCGAGGCGATTAATTATGAATTATTTAAAGAATTATTTAAACAATTATTTAAAGAATTGTGAATTATATAAAGCATGAATTATTCTTACGGAGGACAAATTTCCCTGCTTGTTGTTAGTTGTACAACCCTTATTCAAAAGAAATTAATAATGAATTTCCTTGAAGGTATATATTTTGTAATATTTGGTGCATTTCACCTGTACTTTCTATTGCTTGTTGATAGTGGAAAGAGAAAAAGGGAAATGCATTAAATTTATCTTGTTATTTTTACTTTTTTCTTTATTTTTTATCTCTCCCTTTCCACTTTTTCCTTTCTACCCGATGTTCTTATTGTATTTATTCAGTGTCTATATTTTTATCTTTTCCACCATACTATCACACTGTTTCACACTATACTATCACACTATGTTTCCACGCAGCCAGAAGGCACTGTGGACCAAGTTATTAATAAAGTAAAGCAAAAGCTTCTATCTCAGTCGCTCTTGTAACAAGAAACAGAGTACGAAGGAAGAATTGAGAATGCTTCCACATCTCTCGAACGTGTAGGCTTTACAGGCTCCTTGAAGTAGAAACCTTCATTTTTATTA
>JAHWFP010187323.1:0-28000 GCA_023313725.1 Lithobius niger | reverse complement strand
CATATTAGTTTTCTTGTCTGGTTTTACTAGAATTTGTGATAGGATGGGCTTTATACAAAGAAGAGTGGCCTTTCAGATTGTTATCTTTGTTAACAGGGAAAGCGCGGGAAACACTCATGCGTCTTTCTGATGATGACTTTGCAAAGTTTGATCTGTGTGTGAAAGCTCTTAAAGGAAGATTTAATGTTACAGAGCAGTGTTTACATAACCAGTTTAGGTCAGCAAAAAAAACTGATAAACAAACGTACTTAGATTTTGCTCACACTTTGACAACACTGGGTACTGAATGGGTTAAGGAACTTGATTGTGGGGATTCTTTCCAAAAATTGTTCCAGCAGGTATTAATCGAGGACTTTTTGAATAAGGTACCAAGTCCGATAAGAGTATGGCTTATTGATAAGGGTAAACAAGAGTCTGTTTTGAACTTAGCTTCGCTTGCAGACGATTACTGCGCTAATCGCCAAGAAGCAGTTCTAAGACAGGGGAGTGGTTCTGACAATGGAAAAGGCGGACCACAGGGCGGAAATAATTACCGTGGAGGAGGTAACAATGGTAATGGTTATGGCAGGTATCGGAATGGTAATGGTTATCAAGGTAGTCAAGGTAACAGAAACAATGGAGGGAGTGGTAATTCGCAAAATGGTGGAGGCAACCAAGGGAATGGTACTAGTAACTATGGGAACAGTAACAATGGTAATGGTAACAATAAGAATAGTACTAGAAATGGTTCAGGTAATAATGGTACGAGCAATGGTACTACAGCTTCGGCTTACAATGCGCAAGCAAGGCCGCAAGCTAACGACAATAATCAGTCTGGTAGGAGAGCGCCTTTAAGGGCGGACGAGCCGCGTAAGTGCTACATTTGTAGCTCGAGCTCGCATTTGAAAAGGGATTGTCCCAACAATGGTACCAAAGCCTCTGTGGGAAATGTATGTACTCAATTGCCTAGTGTACACAGTGGAAAGGAGGTTAGCTCTTTTAAAGGTAAAAGTGGTACACACTCGGTGGAAAGCCAGTTATGTAAGAAATGCACAATTAATGGAAAGCCTGGTAGTTATTTGCTAGTTACAGGTGCATTTATGGATGTGGTTTCAAGTAAAATGGTAGAGCCTAGTTCGTTCACAGGGAAACGAGTTGTTTTGTCGTCAGTTGTAAGTCAAAATGTAACAGACTTTCCGGTGGCAAAAGTAAAATTGGCAACGGAAGATGGCTACATTATGCTGGAATGCGGCGTGTCGCCATTTTTCAAGGACGAAACGTACGACTTTCTGCTTAGCCAAAAGTCTTACGAAAAGCTACAGAAAATTGAAACAAAAGTAAACAACACACGGAATGCGATAGCTAGGTCGAAAACAGGTATCAATGGAAAGAAAAGTAACGAAAAGCAGGCTGTAGATCAATTTATTGATAGTGATGTATTGGATGATCTTTTTAAAGTTGAAGATGAGGAAACGGAGGAAAGTGTTAGAAATGTTGCAAGTGAAAATAGGTAATTGCTGAAATTAGTGTCAAGGTCGAAGATAATAGGCTTGCACAAAATGATACAGTTATCCAGGCACAACACGTTTTAGTCAATAAACAAGCTAGTGTTGTGGCCGACTCTGTAAGGAGTACAGAAATTGGTAAAACGGTTGCAGGGAAAGAGAATGTAGGTTTGTTGACAGCAGGAATTTAAGACTTGTTAGCTGTTAAAGCTGAAGTTTTAAAGCAAAGGCAGGTGCTTGATCCTGGGTTGGAGGGATGTCGAGCGGCAGCTGACATTGAAGGTACATCTTTTTTTTGGAAGGATGATGACTTAAGTAGGAAATGGGTGGCAGCAAATGGCACTAAATTGGGTGATCAGGTAGTGGTACCTAAAATGCTTACGGAGCAACTGGTAAGGAAGGCACATGCTAATGCATATTTAGGGCACATGGCCACGGAAACGTCCATTGCCAGGTTGCAAGAAGTATTGCATGGGCCAAGAATGTGTGCACAATGTAAAAATTGGATAGAGTGGTGTGAAATCTGTAAGAAATATAGAAAAGGTGTGAGGAAGGGAGAGGACGAAATGATTTTAGTTCCGGTTGTGGCAGAGCCTTTCATTAAGGTGGAAGTGGATTTCGTAAAGCCTTTCAAAGTGACGTCTGACGGAAATACGCATGTCTTAAAGGTTTGTGATAGGGCGACTAGGTATCCTGAAGCAGTGGCTGTCAGGGGGGCTAACTCACACATGGTTGTAAATGAAAGCTTAGCGATTTGTTCAGGGGTTGGGTTCTCTGTGGAACTCCAATCGAGTGTTGGAAAACCGTTTGTTTCTGAAAGGGTGGCTTGTTTCTTGAAGGAGTGTGAAATCGGCCTTGTAAATAGTAAGCCTTATCATTCACAGTCTCAGGCTGTAGAAAGGTTGCACAGAACGAGGGTAGACTGTAGCAGGGCTTTGGATTTGGAGTATCCTGACAAAGGGAATGATGTTTTAGCACCAGCTAAGTTTACAAGTACGTCTACTTTTTGTGAGACGGCAAACTTCACTCCAGCGGAGTTAGTTCACGGAAGTAAGGTGAGGTTAAAGAGGGAAATCGCAGATGGAAAGAAGGAAAGATGGAAAGATGAGTTTGCACAAGTTACTACTAGTAATGAGGTTGGAGTCAATATCATGGTAGTGGAAGGACAGAATGGAGTGAAAGGTAAAGAGTTATACAGGCGATCTCAGGTGTGGGATTCAGGAGGGAAACCTGGGAATGTCACGAGCAGACAAGTAAACGAGGAAGCTATTGGTGGCCCTCTGTCTGCAAGGGTTAAGCAAAAGTGTAGGTGCCGAGTTGTAGTGAAAGTGGAAGCAAAATCTGTTTTATTGGTTATAAACACGAAGAAAAAAGTAAAGTCTAGGTTAGGATTGACTGGTGATGGCTTGCACATGTTAAACAACTATGCAACGTGGGTATTGCCTTTAGCTGTCAGTGTGAACAAAGGGGCACCAGACAAAGTGGGAGGGGGCAGCAATTGCGGGAAAGCTTTTCACAAGCTGCAGTGTGTGCTTGCTTCTCCCAAAGTGTTGTTGAATTCTGTGTCTGACGAAGTTTTCTTGTTGTTAACATGCAAGGTTTACAGTGTTATTGTTAGCATTGTTTGGATATGTGTTGCATGTTTACTTTTTTGCTGGGGAAAGGGGGACAAACGCCCTAATGCTAGGTGTAGGGGGGTTTGCCATGGCAAAAATGTGTTTTCTCCAGTGGTGAACAGTACTTTTGAGTTGGATCCAGGGAGGTGGATTGTTGTGTGTGGTATTTTGTGGTATGGTGTGTTTAGGGTGGCAAGAGAAGTGATGGAGCGAAAAGAAAGTTTTTTTGAAGGCTTTCTTGTGGTGTGTTGTAAGCATAAGTGGATGGATTGCTCGTTAAAGAGAGAGTTTCCTGAGTGCTGCAGAGTGTAAAATTGGTGTGTCGTATTTGGTGTGTCAGTGGGGCCGTTTGGTATTGAGATGGTCCTGTTGCCATGTTGTGGATGTGGAGTGGTGTTGTGGAGTGCAGTGGTGTGTAGCAATGTGCAGAAGAGTGCAGCGGTGTGCAGAGGTGGCAGTGTGCAAAATGTGTTGTGCAGTGCAGCCAAAGTGCGGTGATGTGTTTGTGCTCAGAGGGTTGGAGATTGTTCTTTGCCTTCTGTACAGCGTTCCTGGTGGTATGCATCACTAATGGCCTGCACTTACCGTGATTTGTTGTGGACGAATCACAGCGTTGGGTTGGAGGTGTAAAGTTGCCATCTCTTGCTTGCTGACTTGACCGTAATTACCTAATGACTATAATTAGGGCTAATTACGTCGTTCTATTCGAACGCTTCAAAGATACATTTGCCAAGTGTGGTATGCGGGCCTTTAGCTACAATTTCCACGTGTGAGACACGTGCGTTCCTTTTACCGAAAGTGTTTCCATATTTTGTAGCGAGAACTAGCCCTTATATTGAAGATGGTTTGGCGCGAAGGGAGGTCTTTTCCCAACAAGAACGCAACAAGGACAGAACTCTATGCACGAACTGTCTTGTTGGACAATTTCTCGATTCATGTGCGGATTGTTAAATGTTTATTTTTTGTAAATTGCGTTATGTCTAAGGAAGAAGTAAAGAAGTTTGAATTTAACAAGTCTGCAGTGAACCCTTGAAATTACACTCCGGTCTGTTCATAGCCGAGGCTACGCCACCGTTTTGGATTCATCACAGCCTTCTGGTAACCACTGTGGAAGCCGTCACAAATTGAACCGCCCACTGACGTCCGGCCTTCGGCTCCCTCGCCGTCTTTCATCTGACCCATTCTCGGCCTACCTCCGGTCGGTCCATAGACGGGGCCTCGCCATTGCATCAGGCCTAGGTGCCTTTCCTCCCACGTTACAAGCCACCTTGGAAAACCAAATCGGACCCTTCCCAGGCCTGCCTCCGTGACCAGAGCCTTGTTCTCCATTAAATTGGGTCCACTATCGTACCTGTATTCTACATCCACCGTCCAGCACTTTTCCTAGACACGCCACCAAATCGGAGCCGTTGCCTTTAACCCTACCCCTCCGACCCACCTCGATTTCGTCTCGATTGCACTCCCCTTTACCCGCTTGCTTTAACTTACAGACGTATTGAATTGACCCGTCTTTTACCGGCCTCGGTCCCTACTCCCTTGCCGTCTTTCGTCCGCCGCTCCGTGCGGGCTGCCACCCGCACACCGCGTAGGATTTCTAAGCCTTCCACTGGTTCATTCCCCTTTTATTGTGCCACTTTGGGTCACCTCCGTCAAACCAAACTTCTCTTCATTGCCTCAGGTCCCCATATTGAACTCTGCTCGGGTGTCATTAGCAAGTCCATTGTCTTCTTACAATAGAACCAGACGACCCCCCCCCCCCCTCCGGGGTGCCAGCCACTCCGCCATCGTCCTGAGGCTGCCGCCCTACGCCTCGCTGAAAGTCGGCCTAGCCTCCTTCCTACCGCTCCTGCACTCGCCTGTCTTTCACCTCACCCCCTCTAGCTCTCACCGCCCCGCCCGATGAACCCCGACGAGGATCTGCCGAACCTGTGCTATTCACCTGGAACGCACTCCCTCATCTTTCATTTCACCCGCTTAGCCTTCTACCTCACATTAGGGACACGCTACATCTTTGTACCTGGTTTACCAAATCATCGTATGACTCTTCCCACCAACTATGGACATTTTACCGATTAAGTCCGATCTTCCCCTCCCGTCTCTCGCCCGTTTTGCTTCATCTCTGAACGGCAGCCTTCCGAATGATGACCATCACCCGTGACGCCGTTCTCCCCTTACACGTGTTCTACAATCCAGCTTTCCACTTTCATCAAGCACATCACCGACATCTGGGTCCATCAGCTATTATACGGTCTCTGTGACCGTTCCACGCTTTGCCCCTTTCAACGACCATCAAATTCCATTGCCATCCGCGTCTCTGCCTACTGTCTTCTCAAGACCGCCTGGCTCGCATTTCAAGATTCCTCCACCAGGCGCGCCACCTTCCTTTCATATCCGCCTCTCGCTTCCGGAGTTTTCCCGCCTCCCACCTCCGGGACCTTCCTCCCCAAAACTACGTAGCATCCCACACATCCCCGTCATCCTTGCCTGTTCTTCTCTTAGTTTTCCACCATGGTAAAAGCAAAGAAGCCGAAAACGTTCGAAGATATCCCAGACATTTACTTTGGCCGCATTCCCACAATTGACGACCCGGGCAAGTGCCACTGTCCGGGTCTATTCAACCCTCAGAGGATTGACCCTCATCGCGTGTACCAATATCATCGCAAGTGCGACTACTTACTTCACCCATGTGCCATCTGCGTAACCATTCCACTTAAAGATTGGCAAGAAATAGCTCACCGTCAGCTCCTGTCCGCCAACCGGAAAAGACAAGAAAACTTCCATAAAAACGCACTCAAAAGAATCAGGTCTAATCCTGCATCAACCACTCAATCCCCGGCCTCGACCACTGTCGCAATTCCAGCCACCCCAGGCAACAATGACGAACTTTTCACTCCCTTATCACAACAATCCTGGCTTCACACAGCTTCCTCTGACACCCCAACAAGCACCACGCCCCCGCCGTCCCCCCGTCTGGGCCCGGGCGGGCCCCCCCCCCCCCCCCCCCGACTAACGAAGAAGATCCCATCATTTTTGAAGAAGCCCCCTCCTCCCCAACCACGGAAATCATGCTCTTGACTTCCCACTGAGTACCTCCACTGTAATTCCGGCTACTCCCCTCCCCTTTCTCCGGGTCATCACTCCGACAACGTCGAAGATGACACACCGGGTTACGAACCCACTCTTCACATTGTGCCGCCCTCTCCTAAAGGACCCACCACATCACCGATCAGCATTGTCACGCCTCCTGACTCACAGGCCGCACCCTTATATGGTCTCGACCACGAGGATCTAATCGAAGTCGACCACGACAAAATTTTTCTCAACCTCCGCCACAAACTTCGCCTCAATGTGCGCGCTCATGAACAGTTTAAACACAACACAAAAAAAGGTCAAGCCCTACCTCCTTCACCTCCAAGACGTCATTTTCCAACAACACTCCCTGATCTCATCACTCACGAAAATACAAAACTAAAGGCTGAAAACTCTTGCCAACTTAAACAGCTCACCGACAATACCCTAGCTGAAGCACTACGCAACAAAACTTCCACCACTGCATCCTCCCCCTCTTCATCCTCTCCTTGGGTCCTCCACCCAATCAACAACCTACACAAGTGTGTCCCATGCTGCCAACGCTTCTCCAACTTTTTACACCCAGCTCGCACCAATGTTCCACTAGATCCGAGACTCAAAACGGACCTTCCATGTCGTCCTGTAAAATACCTTGACGAAGGCATCATCAATCCCGTAACCACTCCACCTGCTATTCTTGACCTGCGGCAATCCCATATCTCCAAAGCGTGGGACTCCATTGCCGCCACGACCATCGCCCATGACTTGCAGGCATACTCCTTATGGCAGTTCGACAGCGCCCCACACTCCCTCCCTCTATTCCCGAATATGACCCCCCTTTCACTATTACCCACTTCCGATATTCCATGCTCCCCTTGCAGAGCCAAGGCTCGCCATTACTGCTTGGGGCTTCAATCCTACCCCCCTTCTTCCTAATTCACAATCTTATACCCTTACCGGCATTTAATTCACCACCTTTTAGACCTAAAAAAAAAAAAAAATTAAATACACCTTTGGAAAAAATTTATAGTAACACGCCGGCTAATGGGACCCTTGCTTTCAGTCTTCTATCTTATCCCAACCCCCTTTTTACATTCACCATGGTATCTCCCATGTAATCATTTCCCGTTGTGTAAATCCTTAAAATCACCCCGAAAACAAACCCTTTCCAATTTACAAGTCAACAACATTAAAACTTGTATCTCCTACGGGCAAACTACTCTGCATCACACTGAAGAACTCGCACTTAGTCTACTAGGTTCCACTCATCATGCAACCTTCCATAGACAAACTGATCACCACCCGGACTTTCCCGCCCCCTCCTTCTCATTCTGGAGAAACCAGGCCGTATCTTCTACTACCCGTCGTCATTCTAGAGAGACCAGGCCGTATCTTCCACTACCCGTCGTCACTCACCACACTGGAGCAACTCTTCACCAAAGGTAATGATCCCACCCTCCTCTTCTAGCCCTTTATCTTCTTACATAAGAATTATAACAATAACAAATCAAGTTCATCTCAAGAGCCCTACCCCATCTAGGGCCCTCCCCCTTAAGCACGAGCTGCAGTCGCTCCGCCTCAGAACCCCAGGGCACTCAGTCAAAAGGTGCCCGCCACCTATTTCGACGAGGTCTACTGTGCAATTCTAAAATTGCCAGGTATAGTACTTTCACAGCAAAGAAAGAACATTTTGCCGGCCCCCAGACACGCCGGCTAAAAATGGTTTCTTTTGCTGTAGAAAATACTATACCTTAATCCCGCCCTGCCTCCCCTCACGAGTCACCTTTTGACGGAAACGTGAGACAAAGAGATGGCGTGCCTTCGTAGCCGCCAACTTATATAGGGAGGACCACGCATGCGCATGCGTGGTGGGGTAACTGAGGCGGCAAGTCTCAAGCAACCAACAGCATCACTGGGACAGCAATGCTAAAATTGCCAGGTATAGTACTTTCTACAGCAAAAGAAACCATTTTTAGCATGCTTGTCTGGGGGCCGGCAAAATGTTCTTTTTCTGCAATTAGGTTTCGGTATTCGGACATTTTTCCCCCGGACTTTTTCCCCTCCTCGAAAACGATAGCAGACAAATTTCCCCCCTTAACTCGGATATTATCTCCCCAGACATTTTCCTCACAGAAACATTCCACAATGTCTGTTTTTATCAAACAATTTGTTAGTTTCATTGAATGAGCTTACTTTAAAAGTAGTGCCTTAACCATTTTACTTGAAATTCACGGAGGAGGCGGAATGGGGGGGGGGATTGTTACAGATCAGGTTAGGTTAATTACCTCTGCTCTTATTTCAACGGGCAGTATACGAGTTGCAAGTTGTAAACTAAGGCCATACAAAGTTAATTGTTTGGTTTACAGGCGGGTGCGCGTGCTTTAAATTATCGCTGGTCAAAACTTTTTAGCCGAATCTTGGTTCACCCGCTAAAAATTGCATTTTCGCCAACTTTTGACCATTTTTGACATTCCAGTACAACATTTTAAACGGCTCGAAACGAGCTTTTCAATTGTGCTAATTTTAAACCTCTAGCTCAAACTACTACTTAGGTATTTGACAAAAGCTAAAAAACTTAAGAATATTAGATGACATAACATATTAGGAATATTATATATTTTTTACGCTGACTACATACTCTTTCAGCTTTGAACTACGTACATGTCTAAGATATGTGGTCAGTTAAATAAAATATAAAATAAAAATAAAATAAAATGCCTGGTTGCGTGGTTCTTCAATTTGCAACTTCACCCGTAAACCAAACAATATTTTTTTGGGTGGCCTAAGTACGTTTAGTTTAAAATGTATTCTGTGATGTTGATTAGGCGAGATGATAGGCTAGGCGATGCCGCCTGTGCAACGAATATAATTAGATCGTGCGCACGCTACTTGAATAAATCATTTAGTTTCATTTTCTGTATTTCCGGCAGTGAGTTACTGGCAGTTCTGATTTGTGAATATTTTAGGATAAATCGAGCACATATGCACTGCTGGCAATGGCAGTACGCAATCAGAACAGCGGGGTCATCTGCACTTTACTAGGACAGCCCCCCGTATAGCCGGTTTTTTACAGCATTGTTGCGATTTCCCGTTTGCATGAAAATATTGAATATCCCGCTAACAGTCGCCCAGGCTTTTATTAGATTGTCGCCAGATTATGCAGATTCACACTCCTAATTCTATTGAAGTCATAGTGGGAATCAAGATA
Organism: Lithobius niger; assembly: GCA_023313725.1. Lineage (NCBI taxonomy): Eukaryota > Metazoa > Arthropoda > Chilopoda > Lithobiomorpha > Lithobiidae > Lithobius > Lithobius niger. Next base: position 18,623 of record JAHWFP010187323.1, on the reverse strand, counting down.
ATTCTTTCGTTTGTTGAGCATTGTTGTGATTTCACAATTGCATTAAAATGCTGTGCTTTCCCATTAGCCGTCATCCAAGGTTTCATTAGATTTAGTTAGATCAGGATTAAGAGACAAAGAGACCTAGATCCCGTTTGCATGAAAATATTGTGACGTCACCAGTACTGTGTCTCTTTGTTGAAAACACAGTTCGAATCATTACTTATACAGACAATTCCGTCATTCATTCTTTATACAGGCATTCCGTTTGACAGCGATATAAACAAACAAAAGAAAAAAGATTATTTAATATATTTAATATCAATTAACTCTCACCCATAAAGATGTCTAGACAGACTGTTTCGCCCTTGTTTGGGCTCGTCAGTAGAGAATACTTTGTGGAGGAGAGCTAGGCTACGCTTGCTAGGGCAAATGACAAGAGCGAAACGAATACGGTCTCAGCAAGCGAAAGAGCAGAAAAGTCTGCTTGTTTGGGGCCTCTTGAATGGAGCCCCAAACAAGCATACGTTTCTGCCCTTTCGCTTGCTGAAACCGTATTCGTTTCGCCCTTGTCAAAAAAGATTATCGAGATTCCTACTGCGAACGCACGAACAGTAGAATGCGAACGCACGAACAGTAGAAATAAGAATTAAGAGGCTAAGTCCCTAGATCGACTGGGGGATTTGTCAGCATCAGACTGACTGTTCTCCCAGAGTGGGAATCTTGGTAATCTGGCGACACACAAACAAATATTATTATCTTAGTTATATAAATTTCTTCTGCCTGTGTGGTCATTATACTATGCACTCGATTTATTTACGCTCATAGCACGTAACCCTCCTATTTTCTCTGTTATTTTCACAGTAAAACTGTCGTCGTATACTAGTACCATCAGGCTCTTTGATGTACTTAACAAAAGTTAAAGTTCTTGGCAATCACAAGTCGGCACTAGTATTTGCCTTTGAAATAAATAACTTTGTAAGTGCAAGTAATTTTAAATTCACGGTTAAACTCTTTCTAAAATATTTTTTGTTTGTCGGGAGAAAAATGTCTGGGGAGAAGATGTCCATGAACTTTCCATGCTTGAGTAAACACCAGAAAATTGAGGATTTAAGAGGTGGGCGGTAATTAGACGATTTCACGATTTTGACTTTAAATCATTTTAAAGAGGTGGGCAGTAGCCCAGGGTGGTTAATATGTGAATTACGGTAGTAAGAGCTACGGTAATTAATGGAAGTGAGTATTTTATCATATCAAAAACCAGGGAACCTACAACGGGGGGGTCAGGTGGACCCACTGTACCCGGGCCCGGTCACTGAATGGGCCCGCACGGCCTAAAAATTCTTTTCGCAATTGTGAGTTTTGATGACTGAATAATGTACTCGATCTGTCCTTATTGTGAACTTTTTTATACTACCAACAAACAACAACTCCTATCTAACGGCAACGAGCACGGAGCACTGTAGTGCAAGCCTGTCAGCTTGTTAGGTAGATAAGTCTTCAAACGTAAGCAGCCCGGATTAATGATGAACTGACCCGTTAAGCACAATTGTGGCCGACAAATATTATAACTTTCAGTTGGGGAGGGGGGGGGGGAGGAGAAGAAGAAGAGGAGGGCCCGCTGTTGTACGAGTCCCAGGCCCCTAACTTTAATGTGGGGGCACCGTCAAAAACCAAAACTGGTAAAAGGGGCCGCCAAGTTCCGAATGGTTCGGCCCTTCAAAGGAGTGATATCTACACACCAAAACATTCACCAAGTTAATCGCACCACTTAATACCGTAAATCTTGTATTAAAAGCCCAGTTGAAGCTAAAGCCCACCCACTAAAATGCTGTAAAGTCAAAATCATGAAATAGTGGAGTTAAAGCCTACCCCTCAAATTGTCGTTTTTCTACGAAAAATTACCTAAAAGTTATATGATGTGAATAAAGATATTGCTAGCTATGTTATTGCCCCTTCTCCCTCCCTGTTGTAATAGTGGACTCTTCCTTCAGCTCCTAGCAGCTGCACAAGGCCTGGGCATCTCTCACCTAAGCCTCCTCCCTTTTTCACAGCAATTAAAAAGATGTAAAAATTGGTCTTTCAGAGATCGTTCAAAAGCTTCGAATTTTCTGTAATAGATGTCCAGAAAGGTCAGAATATTGACAATGCTTGATTTAAAGCCCACCCCCCTATTTTTGCCAAATTAACTGCATAAGCCCATGGGCGTTTAATCCACGATTTACGATAATTCGAAGGTTAGATGAAAACTAGAACATTGCTACTTTCGGTAGCAATGTTCAAGTTTTCATTTAACGTCAAAAGTATTATTCGATGCGATTAAGTTGGCGAATGTTTTGGTGTGTTGATATCACTCCTTTGAAGGGCCGAACCATTCGGAACTTGGCGGCCCCTTTTACCAGTTTTGGTTTTTGATATATCACATCACTCCTTTTTTTTAATTGTGTATTGACTCGACTCCACTACCGTGCAGATGAGTAATGAAATTGGTTTTCAACAATTTGCTACTACCTTTTGCGTATAGGCCGAACCATTCTCAACTTAGTCACCTCTTTATTGGCTTTTGGTTTAGTTTTAATTTTGTTGTAATTTGTTGTATATTTAGTTACTCCTTTGAAGGGCCGAACCACTCACAACTTGGTGGCCTCTTCACCAGTTTTTGGCTTTGTTTATTTTACTTTGTTTTTACACTAGGTGAATTGGACGTGAATACAATTTCTTTGCAACGTTGTTTAGATTTATCGTGATACACTAGTGTGTGTCTAAGCACGCACGTCAGTATACACGTTCTCATTGTCGGAACTTTGGCCGTCCAACGAGAGATGATGCCGACAATACTAACAATGGTTATAACAATATTTTCGTACTTACGCGCCCTCCCACGCCATTCCTGGTACGCCCCCAGGCTCCAAACCATAAAAGGTACGCAGTTCGTATTGTAGTGCACCCATTCGTCCAATTTCATAGATGGAAGCTTTCCCGTTATCTGGGAATCGATATAATCACCCTACGGGAATTAACATGGGGATGAGCGGACTAGCTAGCTAGTTAGCAACACATTTTCAATGTTATTGAGGGGCAGATTTTGCATTGAAAGCAGCATAGCTGGCATTCAAATACGAGTTAATTTTTGTCAGGTGGGTCATTGCTCTTGATTTCAACACAATTTAAGCTTTTGTACCGCATTATTATTTTTTCCGAAGTACCTGAAATGTGCCCAACTATGCTTCAAGATATAAGACACTGACGCAATGGCGTCACACTACAATGGTTTACAACCTCGACAATTGAATTAATGTGATGTTTGTTGCCTAACTTGGCGCGACACACTAGCGTGTGTCTAGATAAATAAAAACCAAAATACCGCTTAAGTAAATAAAAGTGGTTTTCTGGGATTTTTCATGTGCTCGAAATTCACCTGGTGATCAGTATTTTTTTTTCATGTTAGTTTTTATTTCTATTGATTTAGCTTCAGACATGTTAGTAAGTTTCCAGGCTATTTAACTTCATGCTTAACATGCTAAGTGCAACAAATTTCTCCTTTGTTAGAAATTTCGCAAAGATAATCTTTCGGTTGACTTTTTAGTAGGTTCAAAATAAAGTACACTACTAGTCTGAGCCTTAAAGTTAAAACCAATATTTTTTAAAATATATCCTGAAAACATGTTTTATTTTTTGGTTGTATGCTTGTCATTATTGCAAATTGAATGTGACCGGTGGCTCATGTTTGTTTTAAGGCCACATACACGTCGATAATCAAGACTACCTCGTGCCACAAAGAAAATTATGAACAGTTTTGCGTAACGGTGAAGTAATTATAGAATGCAAGCTCAGAAGTTAGTTTACTGTGCGAAATTTCCTCTCGATTAACTTATACACCAAAAAACTGTACTAACTCGTATGTCTAACTACGGTTAACAAACGGCTCTCGTTGGTGTTACTATTTAGGGGGTGTTACGCTGCTTCCAATATATTTACACAATGTTGAACTAAATACTGGTAACGGCATTAAGCGGCGTAAACCCCACAACACTAGTCTTTCGACAGTAGAAAAAGAAAAGGCGGTGCTGTGGGATTTATCTTTTGGATTCATAGTCAGTTTGGTGTGATTAGTAGACATGATGTTTAATACAGATACCAACTTTACAATAGCAGTTGAGTAAATAATTACAAAAATATACATTATTTCATATTTTTTTTTGGTCATAATTTGGGTGAAATGTCAAAAAAAATTAGCCTGGAACAACACTAAATACGCAATGTGAAGAAAACATAAAAAAGAGGGTAGCTTTTCTTTCCTTTTCTCAACAGCACATTACACTTGTTCTACAATGAACACAATGGATGAAACCAGGAGCACGGAAGTTCCGTAGGAACAAGAAGTAACTAACTCATGATTCAAACGGTTCACGTGATCATCTCGATCATACTAAAATTAAAAATTAACTGTTGCCGAGACTCAAACCAGCATCTCCTTAGATCTATATACGGACTCGACCAATTTACGGACTCGACGTTAAAACCAATACTTTAAACTTCCTCATAAAGTGGATACACTACATTTATCTTAACTCCTTCAACCCTAGTTCCTACGGACTCCTTACGTTCTCCTGATGAAGTTTATTTATGGCCCCCACTGTTATTCCACAACGCCCCAACTGTCCCTTCAGTACGCCAGCACACCACAGTCGTTTTAAAGATACACTTCGGGAGTCCCGGTGGTATCCAATGCCTTCAACAGTTCTTGTCCTTGAAGCAAATGCTGCGCAGCCTGAATGGGAGCATTGACTTCAGCATCCAGTGGAGTGATATAAAGCAGTGATGGAATAGTTGCTCCTTCCGGATCCAGGAGCGAAGTTAAGTTTATGTCATGGCCTTTTCTTGTTCTGCATATTGTTGAACTGCTTTGTAATGACACGGTTGGCGGGAGAACTTCCTAATGTAAAAAAAATAATAATAATTAAGAAAAGCAAGTAGGCAAACAATTTTCTCCATAGACGTTTAAACACTTACCATAAATCACATAGTTAACTCCCCCTGGGCATTTACACCATTTTGTGGCTTTTAGGAGAGAGGGCGCTAACACGGTTCTTAAAAAAATGGAGAAAATCGAGGAAATGAAACCCCACAATACTTTGTGGTATTTGAGTAACTTACAAGTTACTTCCTTGAATAAAAGGAGGTAACTTATCAGCTTCAGTACAAGTGCAGGAATGCAAGGTCCAGCGTAAGGCTGACTTTACCTAAAAGAACTAATGGAATAGGAAGGGGGTGGGGGGGGGGGGAGGCATTAACATGGGCCTAAGCCAAATCGTGAATTTAAAAAATATGGACATGGGCGTTCACATGGTCACGGGCGTTAACTCGGTGATTTACAGTATTATACGGAAAATGGGGCGAATGATGCTGACATAATCGTATTTCCTTGACATAGCCGCCTGGGTACTTATTGTTCTTCCATGTGCAAAACTTGGCGGAGTTTGAGGCCCGGCACTAATTTGCAGTCTGTTGGGTTTTTTTTAAGGTTGTGCATTTGTTACCGTCAGCTAAAATATACACGCATCATAATGACCAGGTATGAAATATATTTCATTCGGTAAGTGTATGAAATGGGACTTCTTTGTTACTTGATACCACAATAAGATTTCCCATTCGCATGATCAAGCCTGCCTTACAAACTTGTTGTCCAATGACAGCATATATTAGGTTGAACAACAGTTTTTAAAGAGCACCTGACATTTACTGGACACTCAGTACTTTGCATTTTCATCATTAGCTTCAGTCCAACGCATAAGCCAAATTAGGCCTAAATTAGGCTAAATGGTTCTCAAGAGTATTACTACAAAAAAATTAGATGTGGATGGACGGATGGCTTTCATTCACGATATCAGCAGCATGCAGAAAACAACAGGAGTATCAACTTTAACTACACTGATACGTCAGGAGCATCTCCATTGGTGTAGAATTTTGTTAGCAAAGGTCGCCAAGTGTACGAGAGGGTTAGAGGTGTGCATCACGTTCTTTAGGCTAGTTTTAGGTCCTATGCATTGAAACCATAGGTGTTTCACATGAAAGCAATGTAAAAGTAATAATAAAAAATTCAACAAACAGACAATCTGTTGTTCGTAAGTTTCCCTAGCCAACACTAAAATAGAGTGATACTTTCGTGGCACACATCTGCTTCGTGTGATACTTTTAAATTTCGATTTAGACAACCTGGCGCAGTATTGCGGCACCCTCTGGCGTTAGTCCTCCCTACTAAAATAAGCACTCCTAACATAAATTCACCACACACGCTCCTGTTGTTTTCTATATGCTTCTGATGATATTTAGATGCAGGCAACGGCTTTTTTTTTTAAACCGGAAGAAAAGCTCTCAGTAGCAAGTTTTCAAGGTATTGTTATACCTTAGTTTTTGAAATATTCGCGCAAGTTTGCTTCGTTTTTCTGAAATTATAGCTTACTTCCTACAAGTCAATTCTAATGGGTTTTTTATTTGTGTACCTTTACAGCTGCGAGTTCCATGAGGACACAAGCTCTAATGCTTTTATCAAAACGACAAAACTGGTTTTCTTTTGTTCAGTTTGGCTTTTTTGCATTTTCTTTTTATTGTAATTGCCATTGCCATGGTCTGGTTTATCACGTTTAGGGCAATCCATTCTCCACCCAATTTTGTTTGTAGGGGTCGACCAGATACCGTTTTGCCGGATCCGGGTCGGTTCCGGATAATTTGATGTCAGTGCCGGATCAGTTCTGGATCTAGGTGCCGGATCCGGACCGGTACCGGATAATTCACACACAAAAACGAAATAAAGCCGTTTTATTTTTTCCTCCTTATAAGTTGCAGCTATGGTGTTAAAGTGGCACTATCACCGATTGAAATGCGAACGAAAATACCGTGGCGCCATCTAGTGACATTGATATTGTTAACCTGTATAGCTTGCTCGCAGGTGCACGAGGATGAACTAAATTTTTACTCAATAATTAAGGACGTTGTGGCTTGGTTGTTTCGTTAAAAGAAATGCCGTGATGCATTCCTTCGCTTGGTGCAAGCAAACGCTAGATGGTACTACACAGCGCTAGATGTTGTCAGAATTCGTCTGCTTTCAATCGGTGATAGTGCCACTTTAATTTTCGCTTTGTTTCACGTTATTTTCTTTCATTAAACACGTAGAAGTCTTACGCTATTATGAGTACCAGTATAGTATAATTGCATGTAAGCTACAGAACTGTTTTTGCAATGTTGCTAAATTCTGCAAATTTTTTTTGAAACAAACAAAGCACTCATTAGGTTAAACAGTCAGAAAACATTTTTCTAGTTGAAGGATTTCTCATTGATTAGCCTACTGCTTCATTTCGAAAAATAATTAGAAAAATTTTGCAATATTTGTGAAACCAGTATGTAGTCCACTTATTTATTTTAGATTAAAATTATTGAATTTTGGTTGCATTAAAACAAAATCAAAATCACAACAGGTCTTTTATTTACAGCTTTAAATTGCTTTCGTTCCGTTTTGTATTGTGCACAGTATAACAAAGACCGAAAGCAAAAAAAAAGGAACAAAACCAACATAAAAAAAGATGTATTTTTTTTTCATTTTATGAACAAAACTGTCTCGACTCTTGCAACATGGAAGTCATCTTTGGTTTATCATGCTATTATTTCTTGCTGTTTTTGATGTCGTCATTAAACCGTCTTACTTTTCGAATTTAACCGCTTGGCATCCAAACCGCGATTTATCGCCACTTCAAAACCGTTTCTAAAACTCCCGACGCATTCTCGATTCAAAGCCCCGTTTGCAAAGAAAAAACCGCCATTGCATACAATGGAGGTGTAATTCCGACTGAATTAGGTACTTTGGCACGCCTATTTTGGATTCATTTAATTTAATATCATCTTTTAATTACCTTAATTGATGTTTTATTGGCCGTGTCATCAAAATTAATGTGAAATTGCTTTTGTTTGTTAAAACTAGACCTTGGTTCAAGCTGTCGTAACTCAACAACGCAACAAACAGCCGCCATCTTGGTCGCGTTGGAAAGCTGGGATTCCCCGATTGGCACGTGTATAGCACGTGATCACTATCGCGACAGGGGCCAGTCGCAAGTGAAGTCACGTGAAGCGAGTCAAGGTCACAACCATTGAAGCTAGCACGTGCGCGTCTATTTGCGGACAGCTGGCAGAGAGTGGGAGCGCGATGGCGGCCGTAAACTATCACCGATAGCGAATATAAATTAGGAATAAAACAACTTTAAACTACTTCTATGGTATTAAAAACTTTAAAAAAAGGATTTCGGAAGCCGTAAACAATGCTGTAATGGAAGAATAACCAGAGGACCATCGTTTCAAGGTATCCCATGTACTGCAACGGAAGATAAATATTTTCGTAAGCGCATTTACGTAGTCGAACTTCAACTTTTTTTTTTAGTTATGAAAACCTAATACGATTATCCCAAATATACTTTTGTGCACTAATTTACACTGTAATTATTACATCTGCAATTTTTTTATACACGTAGATAGCTTAGTTATTTTACGTCGATTTATTTTACTGAGGCATGCAACATGTTTACGGCGACATGTTTTGGTTGTGTTGCAACCGGTATCCGGCTCAACATAATGGCCGGATCCGGATATATCCGGACTCGGTCGATCCCTATTTGTTTGTAAAAAAAAGTGTTAGATATACGTATTTATGTCCATGTTCCGCCCATGCTTTGTTCCATGTTTATTATTCGATAGTAATACACTAGCGTGTGTCTAGATTTAGCATGTGTCAGCTTGGTCCGCAGTTGACTGTAGCACAATTGCAGTAATCGTGGCGAACAATCGCAGAAATTGTAAGGCATCAAATTATAAATTTTGCACCCTATGGTATAAAACTGAAAGATTTAAGTGAAAACTAAAATATTTCATTTCAGTTCTTAAAACAATAAAACAAAAATTACGACTTATTTTCCCGTCCCCCAGCATCGTTAACATTTTGTTCGAGTGAACTCTAACCCGACCTTGTGTGCCTCGCCTCCTTGCTGTAGCTCTGTTAATGGCGTTTTTGTTGTTTGGCAATTTGGAAACAATTCAACAGGCTTCCTGAAGCCCACATTGAAGAACTAGATTAAGTCTTTTAGTCATGTTGGCCGCCCAATTTTGAGGATGTAAAAAACCATCAAAATTATACACTCGGCACCCCCCGGGTTAAAACTGGAACACTTAAAGAGATACCAGGATAGTTTCATTTTGTTTCTTAACGAATTAACCTTTCGCTGGCTAACAATGCTACTTACTATCAGGCAGGGTTGCTTCCCTACTCAGATATGGTTTTGATTAGCGTTTTAATGCTGCATGAACCATCCATGAACCATCTTGATCTGAACAGTGAGTTTGATTGGAATCCCAGGACTCCCAGTGCAAGAAATACATATGGGAATACATTAGCAAAGCTTAGCTAAGATGCTTATGCATCGGGCTGTAAAGTTCTTCAAGCATGAATATCTACATCAGCAAATAATGTTTCAGGAAAGCAAAAATCTTAATGTCAGCTTCACTAAGCATTAGGGATATATCCTTGAAGCGAAAATCCTGCCTAAAAATACTGGGGCATTGTGCAGAGTTACAAAATGGTTAATTCAGTACTTTAACAAAAAGTAAATATTTTTCCTATCACCAAATTAGAGGATGTGAAAATTAGAGGATGAGAGGATGTGTGCGAGTTTTTTTTTTTAACTAAATGCATATTATTTGTATTATTCAACTAAATTAAATTTACAAACGTCACAACGCTTACTTTGAAAATGTAAGCCCATGTTTACATCTTGTGTCTTTTCCTTTGAAATCTAAGCGTACAAGACGTAAACATGAATTAAATTCTTTAGGCCATGCAAAGTTGAAAAAATGGTTCTCAGGCACCGCCGCATCACCTAAAAAGCCTCGCGTCATTTTTTTTTTATGGTTTCTTTGGTTTGTTATTTGCTCTGAATGAGGCACTAACGATATATTTATTCTTGCGAAAAGTATTGGACACGATGTTCCAAAATTTGCTACGTGCACGCAACATGCATTCATTAAGGTGCAGAGCGGATAAATGGCTTCAATAGGCCTAGTTTTGGAGAACCATTTCATAAAATTACGGCCGGTAATGAACTAAAAATTGAAATTTCCATGTTGAAAAAACGCGTCCGAAAGTCGGCGTTAGTTAGGCTACAAAATGTTGTTCCCACCTGATAAGCGAGTGAAGGTTTATAGGCTCCTTTTCCGTTATAGTTGTGCATCATAGCTGCTGATTTAATTTTTTAATGCAGTGAAACTTCATCTTTTTCGTAATTTTCAACGACGAACAGAACGCAAACGCTCACGCATCTTGGCTCACGTGAAATCCGAAGCAACCATGGCAACCATTGTAAAATCGCTCGTCAGCCAATGAGAGCACGCATCTTCAACTGATTTGGAAGGGTAGCTTGAGACAGCCAGAAACGGCTTCTTATACTCCGTCTGATTGGCGAATGCCAAATGGCCATCAAGAAAATACGTTGTGAGGCCTGGATAGAGAGGAATTCCAGCTTTTCAATACATCCAAGATGACGGCGTCCAGTGAAATGGTTCGATCGCTACCGCTGAAAATGACAAATTTTTTGCTAACTTCCGAAAAAATGAATGAACACAACATTTTTACACTTTTTAGTGAGACTACACTCAATGAAAGTGCTTTGTATAAAATTATAGACATCGGGAACAACATTTTATTTACAGAAATCGATGCACAACGTAGGTAGTGAATTTCAGCTTTTCTCATGTCGATATTCTGGCCGAAAATTGCATTTTTCGACCCGCAATTCCCCTTAAAAGCTACGATGTATAAATACGTCGTTACTCCACTTGGGCCACAACCTAGCAGACGTATATGTACGTTCATACTGCATAAAGGGATAAGAAAGTGTTCGTAAAAAAAATGTATCATTTTTTATGTACAGTAAGCTTGAAGTGTCCTACCACTGATAACCGTAAGAAAGGTGCAAATGCTAAAGGCATTTATGCAACCTGCAATGTTCCATACGCTACAAAATGCAAAGGCAACCCGTGGCAAAATAAAGCCAAAAAAATGCGTGAAAATTACAAAAAAAAAAAAAGCCTCATCCCCCAACAATTTTTCAACTGTGTGTGCCCGAGAACCATTTTTTTAACTTTGCATGGCCTTATATATATAAATTTTTTGGTACACAAATTTAATTGTAAAAACGGCCTTTGCGGCCCTTTTACTGTGGGTTGTAGACATAATCACTAACTGTTTGTTTCACACTACGCAACACTGAAATAAAAAAAAAGTCCATTGAAGGGTATCTTGCGAATTTTCAGTGGCTTTGCACTGCCACTTTCATCAGGCACATGCCTAGAGCCCACCAAAAACACCATAAAGGACCAACTTCCACATTTGAACTTCGTGTACTTCCACAGTTGGCTTTCAGTCAGCTAGGCTGGCTGGCGATGGTGTTGCCATCTTCCTGTGGTGGTGGTTTTAGGAAGTCTTTCCATTGCTCACTCTTCAATCCTGCAGCTCAGCAGTGACAATATGGATGATCTGCATGTGAGAGGTTATTGAATATTCATTAAAGGTATTCCGAAACCTGGCAGTGTTGGACGGCCAAGGATCCCCGATACCTCAAATGGGAATCCTGACGAGTGTTAGAACGTAGTAACACTGTCGTTCCCTCCCAGCAGATTTGATGTTCATGATGGTCACTATGTGCAGCAATTGCGCTCCTTCTGTCAATGTTAGTAGTTGCCTGAATCTACTCGCCAATACCCCCTTTCGGGCAGTCCTTGTGAGGGAAGCTGCACAGGGCTAACAGTGGCTGCTGTAGTTGTTGGTACTTCCCCCGCATGCTGATGCTCAAACTCGTTGACTTCTTTATCTTTCTCCTTTTCTTGCTTCTTCGTCCGCAACCTAGTATCATACGGATGGGAGGCAGACTTGGCTTGAGTGTCAGGAGGTGGAGGTGGAAGTGGAGCAAGAGCAGGTTTTGCAGGTGTTTCAACGTTGGCCATCACCCCCTGCTCAATCATCGTCGACGACCCTTACTCTATAGTAACCTCTTCACGTTCAGGGATTCCGAAAAAAGCAGAAAAAGCAGTCAATCTCTACTTTCTTGAGAGCATGCTTAACCTTCTCACTTCTTCCTGGTAGGCAAGTTACTACCTGTATCGGTCTCTAATCTTTACGAAGCTGCTCCATCCTCTTTAAGGGGCCAACCATTGCCTTCGCATCGCTGATGGTTTCGTTAATGCACCTCGCCGGAAGGCCCAACTCTAGGTACTTAAGTCTTGGCTTTCCTGAAATGTTTTTCTCCTTCACTACGCGTCATTACATCTCACCCTTCATGACAGCCAAAAGCTATGACTTTGGATGCCCCGACCACAAGGCTATTCCCTTATCAGTGTGGGATGGTTTGGAGAAAGTCGGTATTGATTGAGTTTTCCGGAATCCCCCGAACATGCGAACATGAAGAGGTTACTTGGCAATACAGAAAGGGTCGTTGACGATGATTAACGAGGGTAACGGCCAACGTTGCTACACCTGCTACTGCTCCACTTCTACCTACTGACACTCAACCTGAGCCTGTGTTCCAACCGTATGATACTAGGTCGTGGACGAATTAGAAAGAAAAAGAGAAAGCTAAAGAAGTCAACGAGTTTGAGCATCTGAATGCGGGGAAAGTACCAACAACTACAGCAACCACTGTTAGCCCTGTGCAGCTTCCCTCTACCATGGCAGCTGTGCATTGGGTCCATTGAAAGGACTCCCGAAAGGGTATATTGTATTGGCAAGACGAGATGCAGAGTTAGCATACGAGTTGGTGAGCACATCCAAGCAACCATAAACATTGACAGAAGGAGCGCAATTGCTGCACACAGAGACCATCGTGAACATCAAATCAGCTGGGAGGGAACGATACTGTTACTACAATCTAACACTCGCCAGGATTCCCATCTGAGGACTCTGGAATCCTTGGCCATCTGACACGGCCAAGGCCTTGGAATTCCTTTAATGAATGTACAAGAACTCTCACAAGCAGAGATTGTCACTTGTGAGCTGCAGGATCGAATGATTGAGCAATGAAAAGACTGCCTAACCACCATAACCTGAACTCCTGAAACGTTGAACAGAAGCATAGCTGACTGTTCAAATGTGGAAGTGGGTCCGTTAGTGCGTTTGGTGGATTCTAGGTTTCTGCTTGATGAAGGTGTCAGTGCAAAGATACTGAAAATTCGCAAGAACCCAGCAATGGGCTTGTTTTAATTCTGGTGTAGTGTAGTGTGAAACAAGTAGTAAGTGATCATAAATTTAATATAAATTAAATTTATAGAATACATATTTTAGCCTTTAATAAAAAGTTTAAGGTTAATTTTTCATGTAATAAGCAAGTTAAGCTTAACATTACTGACATCTGAATTATTTCTGTCTGAAGGTTAATTGTAATTAGGGTAAAGGCAGCATAAAAAGGTGCAGGTATCGAAAAAAATATCAGTATTGAGATACCGATACACAGAATAATAAACTATTGGTGTAGTGTTGAAAATCCAGGTGTTGCGTCCCCTGCATTATCGCTACACCGTTTGCACAGATTAGGTGTTTGCAATAAAGCGTGAATAGAGAACATTCAAGGTTGTCGCACACATAACATGAAGATTCTGACAAGTCCCAGCAAAAGATGAAACAGAAAATATCACTTACCTGATCATCTCCTTTATTTGCCGTGCAGCTGTAGCCATGACTGATATCTTGGCCACTGATGAGTAGATTAAGCAAAACGCTATCTTTAAACATGTCTTTGTTTCTACCACCATCAACGCCATTGGAGACAGAATTGGCATTCTTGTTAGGAATTGCTGTAAATAACCATGCAACTATTATTCCCTCACTGTATACACTAAAACATGTAAACGTTTGCAGCATTTTATTTCACAGTAACTTTTTCACGAATACTGGACTGTATTTAGGTGAAATTGTTTTTTCGTAAAGACATTTTGACCGAGAGAGATGCTCACATTTATACAGTTTGGGAGTTGATAGTTCATATTATGTAGTGTGAAGCCAAGTAAACAGTGATACACATAAACTAGTGTACGACGTGCACTACCTTGAAACATAAAAATGTCGCGAGGGCAACACAACTTTCCTTGCCGAGTAGGTGGGAGCAGGCCTTGAGCAACCCCTTGACCAACCCATTGCTCAGTTCTACTAAACAAGACAGAACCAGCCAATTCGAAGGTGTCGAATTCTGATCAGAGATTCAGGGACGGCTCATGCGACCCCCCGGATGGGGCTGCTGCTGCTGCTGCTGCTGCACCACCTCTGAAAGTTGAGCTCACCCACCCTTAGTATATTCTGACTTTGGCAAAAATGTAGACATAGGCAATTACAAGAATGTGGGTGTTAACTAGGGGATTTATGATCATTTCATTTCCATTATCTGCCACCTAAAGCAGAACCAACTATCGCTAACTGTGGCAGAAAGGTTTTTACTATTAAAAATCAGTTTTCTTAATGCTTTATCGGAATTTGACAGCAAAAATCTAAATTACTGCCATTTTTTTCCCACTTGTTTTCCGAAATTCTGTGAATTTGGAATCCCATTTTTGGAATTTCTTTTTTTTGAACGCACAGACATACACTAACTTTTAATACCAACTCAAACTCAGAACTTTTAACAGAGTCCAATTTAAGTCATCTGCAAATAAAATCCATGATAAAACGCACGACAAAATGGATGATATGCTGAAAGACGTATTTTACTTTGTTTCCGAACAATATAAAAGTAATACAAATGCTACAGCCAAATGAAAGCAAATGTCCACTTATTTTCTGCAAGTTTTCGGTAAACAGTGTTGAAGACGTGTAGTTTTCACGGTAAAAGTGCACTTTTGAATGCTGTCTACCGAAAATTCACAGCAAATTAGTGGACATTATTTGCGTTCAATTGGCTGTAGCGCGAGTACTATTTATATACATAAAATGTAATCACAGATACAGGTGTTACTTGTCTCTACCCAGCACAGATACTTACATTCAGTAGTGGAAGTGATGTTCACTTTGGCTCGTTTTGAATCTCTTTCCTCTCTCGCTGCAAACAACACAGTATTGCACAGACGTTTTGTGGCTATAGGTGGCTTCAAAGGAAGAGGTGAAGACTTTGTATCCTGAGTTTTGTACGCCGCTTTAACAGTAACTATGGTGCTGTGCTTCTGATTTTGTAATGTTTGTGATATCGGGGATGGTCCAGACCTTGAGCCACGAAGATCAGCATTTGATGAATATGAATCTACAACAAAAAAAGAAACAAACATTTTAATTCAAAGTAGCTACAGCTGCCATAGCTAAACTTGTTAAGTATCAGTCGCACACAATTTTCACAAC
Source organism: Lithobius niger (assembly GCA_023313725.1). Lineage (NCBI taxonomy): Eukaryota > Metazoa > Arthropoda > Chilopoda > Lithobiomorpha > Lithobiidae > Lithobius > Lithobius niger. Next base: position 3,235 of record JAHWFP010187323.1, on the reverse strand, counting down.
TTTTGCACAATGACTCATATTTTGGTCAAAAATCAGCATTCACACCTAAAATGGTTTGAACTATTAACCGTTTTCACTTTTCCCTACCAGAAGCACAAAAAGGACAAGCATATAAAACGGGCAGCCAATGCATTTAAACGCACGACTTGCATTTTTATTTGCTGCAGAAAACGGGAAAATCACAGGAAAAGAGTATGTGTGCAGGATGTTTAATTGTTTATTTTGCTGCAGCAGAAACCTAGACTTCCTGACAACACACTTTCATCCCAGTTAAATCCCTGGATTTTAGTACACGTAATGGGCTTAAAATATTTACGTTAGCTATACGTTTACTTGTTTTTTCCTGCCTTTTTATAACTTGCACATACACCCACCCCTCAACACATCTTTAATTATGAAAAAAACTAGCATACAATACGTACCACGTGTAGGTGACCTATCCTCATCTGGGATTCTTTGTACACCACCACCTTTATCAACCCCTCCGCCTTCTAATCCATTGACCAGCTTCAAGTCTAAAGAAAAAAAGCACGCAGAAAACAGATTAATATGTCGGCACCGTTGTTAGAACCTAACCCAAATTGTGAAGAATAACCATGACTTAAGGTAACCTTTCTTAACGGACATTACTTCATGCTGCAGTGTATTCAAATGTTCCAAGTTACACTAACTGCGAGGGCAATTGTCACATAGTCCAATAACTACCTATTATACTTACCATTAGCTATGCCTATGAAATTGGTCTACCGTGACTCTGGTTACAATGAAGGATTCATACATCCGGGGAAAAAAGTACTAACTACATCTATTGACTTTGGTTCCAACATGAATTCAAACAGTTAATTTATTTTAATCATAAACAAGAGAGCATAATCGCATAATCTACGAGTAGCCACCAAAAAGAAAGTCCGGTAGTAGTTTTGGTTATCACAGACACAATGTTCAGGTATAAGACCACTGTGTAAATCAACACTGGCGTTCAAGTCTACTGCAGTCTCTGCGGCGTGTCGTCTACAAGAAATCCCATTCTGGCATTTTTAAACCTTAACATTACCCCTAATACTGAGCATGGAAAAGACAACCGAACCTGGCCATAAACTGATATGGAGCAATGGAGCACCAACAACAGTGGGAGCCTGACAATGCACGTTTCTGTTGTTTTATTTTGGGCATGAGCCTTATTTTAAACAAAACTAGGCCAAATTAAAGATACAATAATACTTATGAGGAAAGTGAAAATTGCAAAAATGATGAGTCTACCAGAGAACTTGTTCTCGCAGGAGAATCGAAGTTATCCAAGCAGAATCCGTTGAACTTGGTTTACAAAGTGGGATGTCCCTTTTGCTTTCGGCACTTTGATCCTACCTAATCTTCATCAATTATCTCCTACTTTTATGCAAAAGTTACGTCAATTCCGTAACCTCTCTCCCTGCTCCCTCACGTTACCTCGCCACTGCCTTTTGCGACTGGCTTGTAAATGCACCAGAGAGGCGAGAGGGCAATAAAAGTAACACAGGTTTGTCGGATTCAATTCCAAGAACTTTGATTCTCCTGCGAGAACAAGTTATTTGGTAGAATCATTTCTCCATCATATAATCTTCATCCCTGCGTTACAAAGTGGAATTGATTCTGTTCAGTAGGCCTTTTGCCTACATTTTCTGGAACACCTGCCCCGCCAATGTCGGGGAAAATTCCCGGTCTTAGTGCTTGCTAAACAAGTTAGGCGACGACCAATTGGCTATACCCATTGACCTGCGATAGCAAACACCACTGCTGCCCTCACCAAATGAGTGCGAAACTGCGTAATATTGATTCCCGCTCCCCCGAGGACTACGCACAACCAGAGCACAAGCATTTGTTCACAAGACGGGATGATGCAGCCGAACAAAAGACAGAAACAAGCCCACCAGACGTAACCATGCCTCCCAGAAAACCGCATTTCTCAGCAGTGCCGTACGATGGATGTAAGATACAACATAATGGATAGCTTCCAAATCCAATAGATGATCGTCATTTCTGTATAAGCGCAGGACCAAAAAGGGCGAGCCATCCACGCCGTCTTATGCTCTTGGACAAGAAAAACAGACTCATCGTGCACTGCATCACGCCGTTTCAGACCCAACTTCGCCAAGCAGCACCTGCCACGTAAGCAGCTTCAGTCCTAGATCGTGTGGGGGGTGGAGCATCCGAAGGTATGAAGCCATCACACTCAGATCCCACATGGCCACACAATATGGCAATGGGGGACGCAATTGGAACTTGTCTTACACAAAATGTCTGACCAAGGAGTGCCGCGAAAGCGAGGCTTCTTCCTCCCCCTGGAGGTACTTTGCTACAGCTGTCAAACAGCCTAACACGGTTCTGCACAATAAATTCTCCAGAAATCAACTCGGCTAAGAAATTAATACAAGGTTCCACAGGTGCCGCAAGCGGAGCAATGCCTCTTGCCCCACACCACTGAACCCACTGAGACCACTTAGCATCATACAACATGCGGGCTGAACTTGAAACATCCGATTGCACAATCTGCACTTCTTCCACAGACAAATTGAATACACTTGGCCTCCGATTCAGAATCATAGACGAAACAGCACCGCCAATCTAGCGCTATCTACATCCCTGGTTGGGTCTCACATCAGTCAACACATTTGAATGTAAAGAACACAAGCTAAAAACACCGGCATCCCCTGCCCTAGCAGTGTCGCCTCCATACTACAGATTGTGCATCACTACAGTATCTTGGGAACGCCATCCCTGGCCACGTCGAGGCAAGGACCCTCTCAGTGAAAAGGCCTGCCACCGGACATCAACTGACGAACGCTTACGGAGGACACTTCCCACTGGGTCTGCTTCAGCAACTCCTGTAGGGGAAACCCGAACATCTCTGCCATAATTGGTTTCCTAGCTACCGATTCCGGTCTCTACTGTTCTGCAAACGCCCACTGGAATTGTTGCACGCTTTGCAATTTTGCGGGGTTCATGGTACAAAATTGAACAAAAACATAACATTGGTATAACACCAAGAAAAATTAGGCCTGGATACTCATTAGTGTTTTATCCACCAACTGAACCACCGAGGTATCGACTCTACCATGTAGAAAAATGGGCGTGTGTGTTGGGAAAAATCCTCGTTGCAAGACCGGAGCAACAGTACAGGGTGTCATAGAATGTACTCCGGTATTTCATTGTTTAATAAAAAGGGAATCACAAATGGTATCAGCAAACGGTTTTTTTA
>JAHWFP010187322.1:0-13596 GCA_023313725.1 Lithobius niger | reverse complement strand
ACCCCCCCCCCCCCGTCTTATTTTTTAATGCCCTTTAGGTAAATAGAATTATGAAGAAGATTAATTAAAATTAATATAAAAAAAAAACACTAAAAGAAATTCTATTCGAGGACTGCAATACTGATTTTCCCTTCCAAGCTCATTAAGAACTGCTTTTGTTTTAATTTACCCCTTTTATTTAGACCTATAAATGCATAAATGAGCCTGCTTTTATTTGCATCTTCCAATGACAGTTTTGCTATTTGCCCTTTTTTCCGACGGTATCTTATCTTTTTTTTTTTAATTTGCAGGTGCCTGTTTCTAAGGTAAAAAAAATTAAAATGTATAAGTATCCTTCATATAATATTTTTTTCTGTATTTCTCGTTAAATAATAGAGTATATTCATATTGATAACGGAATAGTGCTTTATTAGTTTTTATTATTGCCGACGAGTACATTGGGACTAGGCCTTGTATACTCGATTGATCTTATTTAGCACTGTACCTGCATGTGACAGCCAGGGATGACTGTGTGTGGGGGGAGGAGGTGGGGGAGGGGGGGGGGGGAGCGGCGAGCGCAGCCCGGCACCCCACCCACACTCATCGGATCAAATCAAATAGCAGACATGTGGCAAAAAGGTAATCCTTTAGTACTTTCCCAAAAATGATGTAGGAACAGTTCTGAACGTTGGGTCCGAGATAGAGTATTGCAAGAGGGCGGTTTTTTAAATTTTTTTTTTTTTGGGGGGGAGGGGGGATTTGGGGTTGCGACAGCGAAATTGGAATTTTTTTTAACAATAAAAAAAATGGAATTCTGTTCGTTTCCCTGACTGAATTGCTGCCGGTGATTCTAGGGTGGCCCTGATAACAGCATACGCTATGTGGTGGTAAAGTACTTTTGAAAAAATCCCTATGATAAAATACTATCCACCAAGCAGTAAACTGTCTCTGCTCATCCAACTATACAAACAGGATTTTGGTTGTGTACTACGTTGAAGTTGATGGAATCCAAACTGTCCTACACCGGCGGGTTCTTTTTCGTGCAGTGCTAAATATTGTCGAGGAAAAGAGACGGACGGCATTACTCGACGCAACGAGGAACGCATACGAGCAGCCAAAACGCCCACTCGCTAGACCGAAGAGTCATTCCAGTTGAACGCCAGAGTAGTATCAGCTATGGCTGCACGCTCCTTATGTTCTGAAATTGGCCATTTCAATGAAGTCATATTCGTTAGCCTAAGTGAATGTAAATTGAATGCTCAAACTCAAAAGTAATGTGTACATTGGGCTATGCCATGATGCCGCTACACTACGATCAAAAATAACCGATGTACTGTTTGTTATGATACGATTGGCCTACTAAAAAACACAGTAGACATGAATGATCGTATATTAAGGTAGAACGTAAATTTTAACGCAGCGTAAATACAGCCTCTGGTATATACAAGCAAGAATTTATAGGATAAATTCTTGATAAATTCTTGATACACGATACAACCGGATTTCCTTCACAGTAACGATAGCCACAAAACTAAACGGTCGCGTGGGGAAGGCCGGAGATAGCACTAGCTGTCACATCTGGCCTTCACGCTTGCGCCAGGTTCCCAGAATGCCTAGCGCTGATGGCCAATCTGACACTACCGCCATATATTGCATGGAAAACACAACTGAAACCAAAAGAACATCTATCTTACCTTTGATCCCCCACCTTTAACTCCCCCCCCCCCAAGTTATTTACGCCCTGTCTTCCAGTCGGTAACACGGCCGTTCGAGCACGCCATTATTCGAACGTATTTGCTACCGATTGGAAAACATGGCGTAAATAACTGGCGGGGAGGGGGGGGGGTGTGGGGACTGAGAGGGATACCTATTCCACCACCCCCAGAAAAAATGTTTTTCTGCCTTTGGAAATGAAGTGTGGGCATTCGTAACAACAATGCGTTTTGGCGATTGTTGCGACTGGGCTGGATATCACTCAAAGGGGCATTCGTGCCGGAAAAAAATAGTAAATGTAAAATCAGAAAGTAATCACGTACCGAACGTGACTTTCTGTGTTGTGAACAATGGCTTAATACTTTAGGCCTAATCCGTATCATACGGTGTTTTCTTTTATTGCAGCCTGAACTGCACGCGTTCACTTGCATTGATTGGCGCAGGAAAGACTCTGATCACATAGCCTACGTGCAGTCGCTTGTATAGAGGCAGCCAAGCGGGTAACACGTCGTAGCGGGACGCCCGGGAAACTGACTGACTATTAAAGAGCCGCTGAGCGTACATGGTGGGGACAACTAAGTCGGCTGCGTGTATTGAGTAAGCAGAGAAAATGCTTTAACAATAGGACCAAACGCGTGTTTGTTGTTCAACAAACGGTATAGTCACGCCACGTACTATGTTTGTTGTTCAAGAAAAGGTCGAAATTTTTTAATATACTTTATTGTTGCCAGGAGTGAAGAAAAAGAGGAACAATTAGTTTACCTAAACTGCTCTCTCCGTTTTTTGTGTGATCTACGAAACGAATTTTTATATTTATTCCAATTTCACGTACACCTTTATTTTTTACCGATTGGTAGGAAATTACTAAACAGATGCAGAACTTGGCAATCATGACCCATATGGTATGATGGCTTTTTTTTAACATCGGTTTTTGTAAACAAATAGGCATAAATAAAAATCATCTTGCACGAAATCTAAAAATAAGATCAATAGATTTAAAGTACTGTTACGAGTTATGACCGACACGTTTTTAACAATTTTTGTTCAACTCGGGCATAAAAAAAAGTCTCTTGTTTAACGGTAATTTATCTCCGAAAAACAACATAGGGGTGGTAGGTTTTTTTATGACAAAAATTTAGCAAACAATCTGGAATTTTTTTTTCTTTTTGTAATTTTACTAGTCAGTTTGATCTTTGTTAGGGGAAACAAAGATATCAAAATTTTGAACTATTGACAGCCTGCATATCAAACACCGCTTGTTTAAGTTATTTCAGAAAAATCTCGTGAGGCTTATCAGTTTTGCGCCGAAGTTGCCTACAAGTCATAAAAAAAAACCCATGTGCATGGTTTTCAGACATGCGGGCAAAGACTTTGGAGTAATGGTAGTATGCAGGCAGTCCTGTTAAACATGCGTTACTTTTTTTTTAATCTTAAGCTGTAAGTCTTAAACTTTTTTCATTGAAAAGCTCTAAAACAAAGTGGTACGCTAGTTTAAAAAAAAAATGGTTAACTTCTGACAACTTCTGGATAAGCTCGGTTCAGCCCTGATAAACAGGCCTATAAAATTCAATTATTCCGTCACTTGTTTAACTCATAACTTGATAACCATCCCCCTCCCACTTTTTTCTTCCCTTCTCATTTTTTTCTCTGCCTCCCTCCCAGCACCCACTGACACATTTTCTTATTTACTTTTAATTTTTTGCTTTTGTTTGTTGACGGTAATAGTCTGTTTTGGGTTCGTGTAAGAATGGGCCCAGGGTGAACGGGGAAAAAAGTCTGGAAAAAAAGCTGCGGCAAAAGCAGCCTCGGAAAAAAAAGCTGATGGAAAAAAAAGCCGATGGAAAAAAACCCTCGAAAAAAAGCTCTGGGAAAAAAAGCCGATGGGAAAACAAAGCCGCGGAAAAAAAAGCCACGGAAAATGAAGCCGATAGGGGAAAAATTACAACAAATCTGGTGTAAAATCACTTACAAATACTGCCTAAACATAGTTACTTGTGCATTCATCATTCATCAGCTGATTGCTTCTCTACCAAACTTACCTCAATTCATTTCGGAATCATTTACAGGAAGACTCGAAATCACAAGTTTCCTCCCAAATTCTTTTCTTTTAGTGGGGAAGTGGTGGAAAGAAAAAGACGTGTTCAGTAAGAGAAAATTCGTGAAACAACGAAGTTTCCACCAAAATTGAAAAAGAATGGGAGGGGGAGAAGCATCGGAAATCATATATTTTCTACATATGCCGTAACTGGGGAAGGAGGAGTTGGAGTATTGGATTTGATCGACTATGGATCATTAAAAGAAAATTCGGGAAAACATTAAGTTTACTCAACATTCCTTTAACTTTTTTTTGAGCGTTATTCGATATTTCCGTGCATAAACTTTGGTACTCTTTTCCAGAGTGTGTTGTTCCCTCCCCCCTCCTCCTCTCCAACTCGCACCCCTCCCATACCAAAAAAAAACAGATAAGATGTTTATAAAACGAAGAAATAAATTCTCGCATGAGCGAATAAATCGTACGTAATAAGTGAAGCTCTTGCCGTTATGTAATTCCTGGTCTTGGTCAGAACAACTTCGATTAGCCTTGCTTAATAGTGCTGATAGTATTTCCAGCTAAGGCCATTGTCCATTGTTACGCACACACATAGTTAAAGGTAGTATTTTTTTGAAATTTCCTCCAGATTTTTGTTGCGTTTTTTCCCTATCGGCTCTTTTTCCCGCGACTTTTTTTCCAGGTTTTTTTTTTCTATCACTTTTTTTTCCGAGGCTTTTCTTTCCATCAGCTTTTTTTCCACCAGCTTTTTTTTCCTAGAATCGGGCCCAGCGCCTAAACCTCACCCTTTGGCACAATCATTACCCCCCCCCCCCCCCATTATGTTGATCACCTATACATTCACGTATTACAATAAAACTTATTATCATTATTATTATAGTACATTGTAATTGCCATGTATTGGCGTACAGTGGAAATTCGAGTTAGATTGCGTTGATCCCAGCGTGACCTACTGTTGAAATGTTCTCGTAAAAAATAAATAAATTCAAGAAACTTGTCGTCAGTTCCCAAGTGCCGCTTTTATTTCTGTCTACTCAAAATAAAATTCAAGAGAGAAAACGTTCTTGCAATGAATTTTTAATAATAAATCACAAACAAACACTGGGTTTCTGAGGTTATATTGATCAGGTTAGGTAAGGTGCCGAACAGCTGTAGCATCAAAATAACGTGCTTTAAAAAATAGAACGGTAGCAAGTGGTGGTCGCTTATTGCACTGGCTCACTGGAAATCACTTCCAAACCACCTTTTACTGATAAAAGTAATAACCAAAGTTTTCCATACGCCCACAATAGGATACTACAATGTTTAGCGCAAGGGTTAGCAGCACTGCGCCATGCTATTAGGCCTGCCGACTGTCCCTACCATGGAGCTTTTTCTGCCGTTCATTTCTCGGCCGCGACGCCAGCTCTCATGGTGCGTCTAGACCCGGGATGGCGAACCTATGGCACGCGTGCTAAAGGTGGCACGCAGGTGCTTTTCTAGTGGCACGCTACCTTTCGAAAAAATAGTGCACAATGACATATTTTTCCCTAACAAAATAAACGCACGTATAAGTTGTTACAGCGAGGCTTCTTTGACTTTCCTCCTCTTCTCTTTATAACAATGGGAGCAGTCCAATGCTCATGTGACGTGTGACATGAGTGAAATGCGAGACTCACGGGCATTGTCACAACTGATTGCATGCGGTATACAGCATGTTCAATGATGAATAATTAAAGAAATTGGACAAGAGAGAAGCTTTTGTCAAATTTCTTTAAATATTCATCATTCAGCCTCAACACAGAAAGGGGCTGAAAAGCAAATACTACCAAAAGCAGATCAACTTGTATTTCATTGTTGGAACGAACTACTTTGCGACTTTGCCGCCATGAAAACGTTGGCGTTTGCATTATTAGCGACATCTGAATCCAGCTACTATTGCGAACAAGTAAACTTACGCATAAACACTATCTATTCGACCACACGGAATCACCCCCTGGAAGAAAATATCATGGCATGCATCAAAATGAAGCTGTACGAACCACACATCTAAAAATTAGCATGATATGACAAAACAAAAACAGAAGTCCACGGATGCGGTACGCACTGTATGTTTTGTAAGCTAATTTTAATTTATTGGCACTTATGTAAAGAAAGGTTCGCCACCCCTGGTCTAGACTATACTACTACTATTCCAAGGTCTTTGGAGGCACCCCTAAGCTTAATTGCATGGCAGTTACAACGTTCATGGAAACTTTGTTGCTATTTTGTTTTCCTTGTAACTATTGCAATTATGCTCCGATTTTCAATCTGTTTTCGTAGTTTGTCATGTTTAATGCTCGCGTACAACTTTGTAATTCACTTTTGTGCTGTATCTTGCGCCGTTTGAAACATAGAATGCGGTTGACCTTGAATGCTGTTTTCAAGGTCTTTGAAAATATCTTCATTGGGTTCCCCATATCTGACTTACATTACAAATATGTCTTATAGGACCATTATATCAGCAGTTAATTGCGTGTGACCAGACTTTTGCTTCACCCTGTATATAAAATGTGCTCGACGTTTCGAGTCAGCTCCGACTCATTTTCAAGAGAAAATAAAATACAAAATTTAAACATTTTCCAAGTCATTAAAAAGAAGGAAAGCAGAAGTCCATTTCTACCAGGTAAAACTAGTCTGGACAGAAGTCAAAGTCGGAACAAAGAAAAAATATAAAAAACAGCATAATGAAGGGACCTCGAATGAGCAGTAGGCTGGCACAAGTCGAAGTGAGGGATGACGGGCTATACTGGCTTTTACATAGCAATATTGAGATGTCCCTTGTCAGGGCCGTATTAAGCCTCGTAGTGGCCTGGTGCTTAAGATTTATTGTGGTCCTCTCCCCTCACCCCCCCCCCCCACAAGTTCCAGAATAAAAAAAACAAGTTTCTTTTTTTTTAACAATGATTTTTTTTTGTGTGAAAACAGTAAAAGTAAACATTAAAAAAATTTAAAATAGTACCTTATCATACACGGCGATAGCCGTGTATATATATGATTGAAGTCCTCTCTCCAGCAAAACTAAAACTATTAATTTCTCCGTTTCTATTCAGTATATTTCGACCAAACTTGGCCAGTTAGTAGATAGCAACTTTTTCAGACTTTACACCAACTTTTATGCAATTCCGTGCAAGAGTAAACGTAGGAAGCCACACGTAAATTTGAAAACTGTGCACTTGTTGTTGTTGTTGTTGTTGTTCTTGTTCTTCTTCGCTGACACGGTTTCAGAAAAAACTACTGCACCTACATAAAATCTGAAACATGATCTGAGCCAGAAATTTCCCTCGGCTTCAACCTTACAGGGACCACTTTTTCAATTGGTCGATCCATTCCGGAGTTACGGAACCCTAAACGATCATTTTGATTGTTTTACATTGTTTTAACCAACAATGCCACTCGGCAAACTCCATATCCATTCTTCGTGCATGCAATAATCGACTGCTTGCATAAACCTTTATAGCGCGACACCATAGCCGTAAAAAAGGTACACGGATTACAAACAAAAACGTCAAGTGTGCCGCAAAAAAATGGGTTATATGATTGAAGGTTCATTTTACTTGTTAAAATGTACACGGATAAAAATTGGGGATTTTTAATTAAAATAATCAAATGTACAATTCAGAAAATTGCATCTGTTTAAGTGCTGTTGTGCTTTACGAATCATATATACAACTCTTTCATTGTTGGACCATTGTTGCAGCAGTGGATTTATATCAAGGTCTGCGGCCTTGCAGTGCTGGAAACACCGGTTCTCGTCAGATCCCCGAAGTTAAGCAGCATTGGGCTGGATTGATACTTGGGTAGGTGACCACCTGGGAATCTGGCTGTTGCAGACATAGGGCCTTAGGGCTTCGGGCAGATGACCAGAAGTGGTTAACGCTCGTTAAACCCTTTAACCCTTTTTTATATCATGAAGACACTGAGCTGCAACAATGACACCGTTGTCTTACCACTAGTAAGAACCACGGTTAGGCATGGGTTACGTAAGTAAGAAAACGAAGGCATGGGTAAGAAACCGAAAGTCTTTGGTTCTTACGTAAATCATCAAAATACAACCGGTGTTCATGTTTACGTGTCCCAAATCGTTTCTAAAGTATTATTAAACTATTTCACACTTTACATTAACAACTATTATTTTTTTTAATTAAAAAAAATTCTAGGGATAGCAAACGAAGGTGTGGGGTTCTTACTGACGTAAGTAAGAAAAGAAAGGTCTTTGGTTCTTACTTACGTAAGTAAATCTAGCCTACTACCGCTATCAATGTTTGCGTATCAATATTTACGTGTCACTGTTTCCAAAGACATTTATTGCAACTGAAGAAAGACTCAAAGGAAAGAGTTAAAATGAATTAAAATAAACAAATAAGGCATTTACTCCAGTTATTCGGTTTTAAAAACGGAGAAGGAGCAAAGAACATTCCCGCCAACAATGGCTCGTTATGCTATCCCAATAATGGCTCGGTTACTAACAAATGCAAATCGTTGTTGTACAAATATGTTCGACCATGGTTCGGCAACAATTCACTAACGCTGTCACTTTATTGCTACAATGGCTCGTCCATTAAAGATTCAACTCGTCGTTGTACAAATATGTTAGACGATGGCCTTCGGAAGCAATCCGGTAAGACTTTCGCTTTATTGCCCTCGTGGCTTCACCACATTACGCCAACATGGCGCGTCAAGTCAAACAGTCCATGCTGGGATTGAAGCAGAGGGGAATTTTGAAGCAAAGGGAAGTCGAGTCAGGTATTGTGACAGACCAGGTGTTTAATGAAGTGTTGGACATGGCGGGGAATCAAGGAATTGATGAGCTAGATTTGAGATTGTATGGTATCACGGGAGGTAAGATCGTAGAGGAGGACTTTGGGGAAGCAAAGAAGATGGCGGATAATAAAGAAAGTTGTAACAATGCGGCTCCTGACAATGGACTGGTTAATGAGCCGGATGTTAATAATGTGCCGACAAATTGCCCAGCAGGAACCCGTGGAGTAGTCTCTAATGGTGTCTATACGAGGATCGACGGTAACCAAGTTGCAGATGGTGCTACAGTTCCTTCGTACGCAGCAATAACCAGTAAGGACAGAGGGGTGCCCGGTTTAGACGAGGGTGAAGTGGTGGACTTCGAGTCAAGCCTTGGTAATAGAGATTTAGCATGGCTAAAGCAGCTGTACCGTGGGGGTCTGGCCAATATAAACATGTATAATTCGCTTATATTGATTGCTGAGCAGGCTGGTCGCCCCTTTTTCATTGAGCATGTAAGGGATGCCCTTGCCGAAATTGTGGACTTGAAGTTTGTTACGGGATTGTGTTTTGGCTTCGTGCCAACAACATCTTTCAGGTTGGGTTTGCTAACCGGGAGGCAAAATTAAAAGTTAAACAAATGAAAACAGTGATTTTGAATGGGTATACAGCGAATGTATATGACTTTCATGAACGGCTGGTGCACGCTAGGGTGCACTGGTTGCCTCTTGAAGTTTCCGATAGGGATATAGGGTGTGCCTTGCTCAACTATGGTACTATTGTGAGGCATAAGTTTGAGTTCCTGACCATGGAGGGACTACAGCATTGCCGTTCTGGAGTGCGGAGTATAGTGCTCAAATTAAAAGATACTGTGTTGCTGGATGAGATCCCAGATGAGATAGTTGTGAGAGGAGCCCCTGCTCTCCTGGCGATTGCAGACAGGCCACCCAGGTGCTTAAGATGCAAAATTAGAGGTCACGTTCGTAAAGCGTGTCGATCCATCTACTGCAAGGTGTGCCGTGTGTTTGTCCTGCCTGACGCACCGTGTTTACATGTGACTATCCGGGTTCCCCCCCATCCCCCAGATGCTGGTGTCACGATGAATGGAGTGAGCAGTGATTTACGTGGTGGACCAGAGCAACAGCAGAAGCCTCCCCCTGTTCCTGCTTCAAACCTAGAGCCTGCTTCTTCTGGTTCCAGTGTAGTGGGTGATGTTTTAATAGGGGAGAAATGTAACCTAAGTCCTGGTTTGCCGTGTGTGTCGTCCTTGAACATCCAACCTGATGTGCCATTGTTAGGTGTTCTTCCCGGTGCATCTTCGGCCTCCCGTTTTTCTTTGTCAGGTGAATGGATTACTTCTCAGGGGAAGCGGTCAAAGAAGCGTCCTCGGCCTGCTAGTTCACCGCCTGCGGCAAAAGCCAAGGCCTTCTTAAGTAATAAGTTCTCGGTGCTGCGTTCTACTGTCTCTGAGTCTGATTGTGATCCTGGTGTGTGTGAAGGTGTAATGCATGAAGAAGAGGAAAGTGTGGAACGTGCTTCGTGTGTTCCAAAACAAGGTTCAAGTCAAACAACCATTGCTGCAACAGCAGTTGGAGTGGCGCATTTGGATGTCGTAGAGCCAGATAAGGTTATTTCAAGCGACCCTGTAAAATTAGGGGACTTGTTGGGAGTGGCGTATTTGGATGTTGAAGAGCCGGACAAGTTTATTTCGAACGACCCAGTACAATTAGGGGTATTGTTCGGAAATGAGATGGAGTCTGAGATGGTAGTGAGGCAGAGAAAGTAGTGTTTAGTTCAGCTATGGTTGTGGAGGAGGTGATTGTAGATGTCGATGAGGTAGTGAGTGAGGAGATGGTGGAAGGTGCCAGCTAGGTCTGCTTAGTCTTCGTTCTGTGTACTTGGAATGTGAGGGGGATAGGGAACAAGATTGGTGAGGTAGAGTATTTGGGGAACAGGGTTGATATTTTGGGCTTGGTTGAGACTAGGCTCCTACCAGGTTCCATGCCCATTATAGAAAATTGTAGCGGGTTGGCTGGCCCCGGGAATTCTGCTGTTCGTGTTTTCATAAAGAGTTGGATTCCGTTTGTTCTGTTCCCTGTTCCGGTGTGCATGGGAGTTGATGCCTGTGTGTTTAGGGTTGGGTGGGACCGAGGTTGGCTTACGATTGGAGTGGTCCATATCACGGGGCCTCTAGCTAAAGACGACTGGATCAGGTGGGTGAGTTCCCTGCCCAAGCCTCTTGTACTGGGTGGGGACTTCAACGCCCATCATTGGTCTTGGGGTAGTGGTAAATGTGATGCTAGAGGGCGTATGTTGGCTGACTCTGCGGAATTTTTGGATTTGGAGGTGGTTCAGGATGGGACCACCACATTTTGCAGACGGTACGGTGAAGTGTTACAAGATTCCGTGTTGGACTTGTTTTTGTGCTCGTCCGAGCTAGTTCATTTGTTCTCTTTTGAGGTGTCAGGGGACTTGAGGGGTAGCGATCATTTCCCTATTGCGCTGTCGAGTGTGGTTAGCCGGAGCGTGTGTGAAGACTCGCGCTCTCTATGCCACCTTTCTCAGCCAGCCCCTGTGGTAGGTGCAGGTGACTTCGGTCCTTGGGTTTCTCGCTGGGTTAAGAAGCGACAGGGTCATAGGTCCATTTCTCATCAGCAGCAACGGTCTCGTCCAGTCTGGTGGACCACAGCGTGCACCTGTGCGGTGAGGGACCGTAGGAGGGCATGGCAACGGTTTTTGCGGATGAGGTGCGATGCTCGGTGGTACGAGTTTGTCGGTGTCTCCGAGGAATCTCGTTTTATTATCCGTAAAGAGAAGGCTCTTTATGGGATCAGGCTTTGTGGAAAGGTCTCGTCTGGTTTACCCCTGTCGCGAGTGTGGGCGTTGGTTCGTCCTCGGGACGTCAAGACCACAGTGACTTGGGTTCTGGGTCGGGACAATGTGATTTTGAGGGGTGGTCAGATGGCTGAGGCATTTAATGACAACTTCTCGCTTGTGTTCAACTCCCCAAGTGGTCTGCCTCCTCCCGCAGTTGTTGAGGCTGCACCGTGGGTAGTAGAACCTCCCCTCTGCGAGGTGGAACTGGCAGCAGCTCTGGATGCATGTCGTGTGGATGGTGCTGCTGGTCTCGATCGAATTTCCTATAGTCAGCTCAAGGATCTTGGCGAGGAGGGGCGTGCGGAACTGCTCTCGTTCTTTCAAACTAGGTTTGATGGGGGTCCCATCCCGCCGACGTGGCTTTTTTCTGTGCTTACCCCAGTATTAGGGAGAGGCAAAGTCAGAACTAGTGTTGTCAGCTACAGGCCTATTGCTTTGCTGTCATGTGCCAGGAAAGTGTACGAAAGAATTTTGGTCCGCCGTCTTGTCTGGCAGATTGAAAGCTCCAGCAGGCTTTTCAACGCTCAATTTGGCTTTAGAAAGGGTAGGGGAGCCCAGGATGCAGTCATGTTCCTTGAGTCTGGGATTCGGGAAGCATGGGTGAATGGTTGTTATGCTGTCGCGGTGTTTTTGGACATCAGGGCAGCATATGATACTGTGGATGTGGCCTGGGTGAACCACGCTATGGCAGCACTCGGTGTGAGTGAGAAGTTGAGGGATGCGATTTTGGCACTCTTGGGCACTCGGTCCTATGCTACCAGGGTAAACGGTCACTGGTCGGGTGTTCGCTCCACGACCAGGGGGCTCCCGCAGGGGAGCTGCCTAAGTCCAGCTCTTTTTGCTGTGGCCATTAATTCGGTGCTCTCTGAGGTGAGCACCCTGGCTAACGTGGTGGCGTATGCTGATGACGTGGCTGTGTGGGTGGCAGGGTTGGATATTAAGGAGTTGCTTTCTGCTTTGGAATCCGCAGTCGCTAGGGGATCCAAGCTACTCGCTGAAAGGGGCCTCGCCCTTTCAGCGACGAAAACGGAGCTGATGATATTTTCAAGAGGACCCTATATCACCGGCTCTATGGCGGTTGATGGGATACGTGTGCACTCTTCGTTGAGTGTGAGGTATCTTGGCTTCAGGTTGGATCCGCGTCTCACCTGGGCTGAGGAGGTTGCTACCGTTAGAAAGACCATTGTTTCACGGTCCCGTATTCTCAGGTCACTTGCTAGCAATAGGCTTGTGGCCCGTCGATCGGTCATTACGGCTTTTTACAGGACGTACGTAAGACCTTGTGCAGACTTCCATCTCCCCATCTTGGCGGGGTGCAGGCAGGCAACCCAGGGTATTCAAGTCGCCCTGAATGTGTGCCTGCGTACTGTTGCCGGCTGTTTGCCGTCAACTCCTGTTCCGGCATTGTTGGTAGAGACGGGAGAACTGCCGACGGAAATACGGGCCAGAGAGTTGTTGGCGACTATTTGTTTGCGTGCCGTTGCAAGGGGCTCCCTTGACCCTCTGGCGCGCGTCATTTTAGATTACATGTCGCTTGGTCCTAGGACACGGGAGTTTCTGGGCTCGCCGGGCTTGGGAGCAACCCTGCTCCTAGACAGCAGAGTGAGAGGATTCCGGTCTCCAGTTATTGTTCACCCACGATGCCCCTGGGAATGGTGTGGGGCAGCTCTTGGCGCGCTTGTTGGCGTAGGGTTGCCAGACGCTGTCCGAGTTTATTGCGATGCTTCATTCTATGCTGATCGGTGGGAAGGTGGAGTAGGAGTGTGTGTCCCAGAGCTACGCTTAGAACGTAGCTACCATCTTTCGGGTCTTCCATCGATTTTTGTTGGAGAACTAGTAGCCATCTCGATAGCTCTGGACCTGTGTTTGGATGTTGGATTTTCCAATTTCGTTGTACTAACAGATTCGGCAGCTAGTGTCGCTTTCCTGAAGAGAGGATTTCGGTCGTTGGAGGTGGTCCACCCACTCACAATAGAGATTGGGTGGAAACTTTTCTGTGCCCGCCAGAATGGGACAGCTGTATCTATATTGTGGACACCAGCGCATGTAGGCATATTTGGAAATGAGGTGGCTGACTCTCTGGCCAAGGTAGGAAGTGTGTCAGGGGTTAAGGCTAGTGAGGTTGCATTTCCGTTGGCACCTAGAGATCTTCGCCCTGTTCTGGATTTACTTTCACGAGACGAATGGCAGGCAAGATGGGCAACCGGAACCACGGGTCG